>JABFQC010005165.1:0-11900 GCA_022817085.1 Psilanteris sp. ZL-2020 | reverse complement strand
GGCTTGATGTGGGATGGGATTAGAAAAAAATACATGGAATCTTGTTGAATTGTTGTTAACGCCATCTATGTACAAATTGTATGAATTAAGAAATATATTTTCTTATATAAAAAGTAAGCCATGGACTGGTGGTAACTGGAGGGTATTCAGAAGGGAAATAATACTACAATAATTTTTGCTTTGATATTTATTTTGATTTCAATGACACATGTACATAGCGATTTGTTCTGATGACTTTAAAGTCAAAGGATGGATTGTATTTTGGTAATTATAATTGGATACAACAAAACAAAATACATAAAAAAGAAAGTAAACGACGTAAACATTGTAATTCAGATTGTGCAATAAAGTTATTTTGTATAAACAGCGTGGAATTCTGATCCTCTAAATCCCAAAAGTTCGTCTCTCTCTCACATTAGAAGGCTTCTGTTTTCTGGTGTAAGAACTGACTTTTGTTCGACAAAAGGCAGCACTCATCGCCAATACCAGAGAATCTAGCCTGTGAGATATCGGACGCGACGTCACAAGTTAGGGTCTCAGGGAATCGGCGACGCGGCAGGCTTTTCATCGCCCGCCCGTCATATTTTTTAAATCTTTTTTTTCTCTTTGTTTTTATTTCTTTATCATTTTATTTACAGCTTGTCCACTATCAAGAAGTTCGACTAGTTTCGTTTTGCGTTTCCATCGATGCCACGTCATTCTTCCTTCAAATTATTGGTTTACACTTAACCGGAGTACAGTTTTATGTGGGCAATGCAATGTCTGAGTTAGAGTGCGATAATAAAAGGAAATAAGCTTATCAATCGTTACTGGTACTACTAGATTCATGCAAGAATCTAATTTATGCAAAACTGATGTACAACTGTGCTTCCAAAATGCAATGTTTGAATAATTATAAATTAATTAATAAATAATTGTCTTTTTAAATCAGTAGATTAAATAAAGTTAGTTAAGTTAGAATTCGAACGAAAGGCATGTCATTTATTTAAAAGTTAAATGTTAAGGTAATAGAAATAAAGCGTGCTTCGAAATGGGAATTTTATGGAGAGCAGTAAGAACGAATGATGTACATTGCATCGCCGACATAAATTGCTGATGGCTCTTCGAATACTGTTTTCATGATTGCGAATGGATCCAGCGATGGGGCGCCGACGTCCGGGGAAGTTAGCAAGTTGTACAGTGGACTTCATATTTGTGAATAATTATTCCCTACTATACAACCTACTACCTCACCCAGGCGTCGCCGCTAGTAGCGGCATCTGTTTCTTCCTCGTCGTCCCCTCCTTTGCAGTGGGTGCTTCTCTCTCATACAGCCTGTACTCTAACAACTTGCGTAAATCCCACAACATCCAGCTCTGTGTCCAGATTTTGTGTCAAAAATAATTGCATGCTACAGTGTAGAGTTTGAAAGAAATTTATACATAACGTTATTATAATTACGTATTCTTAATTAAAATACGCTACAAAATGGGTTTCAAGAGGAAAGCATTGTATTTAAGATGTTAATCGACGACGGATTGTCTTTGCAAATTTCGAGCAAACTCTTTACAAAATGTCATTTCATCTGTGGCCAATTCGCGTTGGTTGTCAGACTGAAAAAGTAGAGGCCTTTGTTTTAGAAGCGGGAAATAGATGTCAGGCCTGTATTAAGAAAGGCAGATGAAAGCTTGAAGCTTACGGATGGAAAGTACCAAGAGGCGCGATTTAGCAAAATTCCGGGCATTAGCCGATGCGGTATATCGAAGTTTCTCCCAGATATGTCGAGTACTTATCGCCGGCCTGACTACTATACATGTACCGGTAGATAGGACCTTGCGGTATGCATATAAAAAAGCCCACAAGTTCGGATCTACGGGTTAGTGTCATCAAGTAGCTGACTGCTTGCTCCGGGTCGGTCCAAAATACTGCTTCAATACCGTTTATCCGTGCTCCAATCTTCAATCTGAAACGCAAAAAATGACTTCATGTAATCAGAGCTCTTCAATTTTACAGGTCGACGTATTTGCTTGCTACAAATCGGTCGATAAAGTTTAATTCAACGCCATGCCTTGATATATCATCATTAAGATAAAATTTATTCTTTGTTAACATAGTGTTGAATATATTAAATAGGACCCACAGCGGTTTTTAGTGGTGATTTATTGACGACTAAATAATTGATTTGGGTTTTTCAAAGTTGAAATTGAAATTGAAATTGTTTTCAAAGTCAAGTCTAGTCTAAATTAAAATTCGTGATTTAAATACAACTTTGAAAAGTAACAAAAATATCGTTTAAAAGAAATAATATAAAATTAATGTAAAATAAATAAATGATTGATATTTAATCATATTTGAAGTTATATATTGCGTTCGATAGAAATGTTTACTACTTTTTAAATGAAGTTAATTTATTGTAAATTTATTGTTTTTCATATTTTTGAAAAACAGTAATATAAGATTTTGAATAGTCAACATATATTAGTTGTTTTATATTTTGTTGACTTCACGCTTTCATTAAACTTTTTCTTAACTTTATTAACATGCATTATAAACAACTTCACTTTACAGTTATATAAGTAACTAGTACATATTTGAAAATAATTCCTCAAATATATGTATATCATTGATTTGTTCACTATTACTTCAATTAATTTAATAATACAAAATAAAAACAATGTTGTATTCCAATTAAACAATTGACAAATAAACAACGACAAATAGTGGTTTCGCGAATTAACTAATTTCGTTCACAATTTTAATTTGCCACAAATTGCGATTAAGATTGTCGCGGGTTAGTGAGTTCTATTAAACATTGTCCCAATATAAAATGCCAAAAAATAAGTTGAACAGGCACCACTTTAATACAATCCGAGTTTTGCGAGAGCCTAAGATTTTCTTGCGAGTTTTATCATTTTAATTTCGGCGAGTTTTATAATTCGTCGGTCGTCGATGCATCGTCGCAACTCTTGGAATTGGATCTGATCCCGTTTGACGATTCAAGATATAAACGCAGCATTGAAAGCGCACGCACTCGAAGGAAAATGCAAGTGACAAATTGAATATGAAAATGCTGCAGGGACCAAGAACGGTGCAACATTAATTAAGACGCGGATGGTTTCGCAGTGTTTCGTCTCGAGTTGCACCGGTCGACTTGAAAAGTGAATCGCGTTTATCTTCGTTAAAATAATGCGCCTCGAGTTTCTGAGCCGATCGGCCGGCCCTTTGCTTGGTACAGCGAAACCGGTTAAGGGTTCTGCCTGCGCCTTTTTCTTCCTTTTTGCTTTTTCTTTATTTTCTCTCCTCGTTTTTTATTTACCTCCGATCTCCCCATTTCTACGTCTACGCTCAGTCCAAATTTTGCGCCGCAACTTTATCACCGATGCAATTTCGGTTGCCAAGCGCGCTTGATCCGTACCGTTCGGTGCAAGAATATGCAAAGCGTTTAAGCGAATTGGAAATTGAAGATGATGTTTGTCGAGCGCGCGGCTTTATTTTTAGACTTCAATAATTGCAAGGAATCCCTTATCTCCGTCCTTCGCGCGCGCGCGCGCTTCTCCTTCGGACCGAACGGAGAAAGAAAGACGGGATTCTTTACAAATTCTGCCGTGAAGTTTGGAATCCAGCAAATTGCCGTTTCGCGTTTGTTAGCTTTTTTTTATCTTAAACTGATTTAATTGGATTTTAGCAGATCAAATGCTGGACCTACAGTGGCGGTAGTGGATTTTCACAATGGACAAATGATCGGTCACTTTTTTCTGTTTAATCGCCATTTTTTAATATCACGGGAGCTTTTTCTTTTTCTAATCGTTAAGGAATGCTTCTGTATAAATACGCATGACTTAAAATCATCAAAGTTCGTAACCCAAGTTGCATTTGCAATGGAATGCGGAGAAAAATAATCTGAAAAAAATGACTTTATAAATAGTGTAAAATTACTTTATACTCTGAAAAAAATAATCTTACAAATTTTACCAAAGTAGATAATAAAAGTAGGAAAAATAGGCAAACATTCCTAAAAATATGTCAAATATTACCAAACAAATGATAAAAACAATAATATCGTCTAATATTTATTTACATTTTTGCTCACTTTTCCTTATTTTATTATTTGGTTTCGTAAAATTTGTAAGATTATTTTTTACAATGTAATGTAAAAGATCAACCCGCAAAATAATTTATTTTAATTACGAAGATTTATAATATATAATATAGTAATTTATACAATTTTATAATAATTCTTATTGTATTTTCAAGTATCTCCCACTGTTACTATTTATATATTAATTTTTACTATTTATTTTTTCAGTGTAATATGCACGCAGAAAAATGTTGCATTAAAAATTACTGAAAGTTCAGTAAATATTATTCACAACACAGTAGCTCACGGACAAAAGCAAATTTCAGTTAGGTTAGAACATACCGAACTTTTCAGTAAACATTGATGAGTGTTTGTAAATATATACTGAAAATTCATCAATGTTTACAGTAAAAGTTCGGTCTTTTCTGACGAAATTTTTGTTTTGACCGTGAGTTACTGTGTTTTTAATAATATTTACTAATTCTTCAGTAATTTTTAATTAATGCAACATTTTTCTGCGTGTTAAAACTAACAAAACACTGCTGGAAAAAGTGTATTAAATAAGACATATTTTTAGCAGTGAATGTAACGATTGTGGTTAATAATTTATAAATCAAGAGTCTTGATATTTTTTAATTTTGATTACACGTTTATTAATAAGTACTTAAAAAATGACAAGTTCTGTTGTTTACCGGCTGAGAGTATAAATAAAAATATGATTGACTCTGATAAGCATTCCTTCCGAGTAAATTGATTATGGTTCAGCAAATAAAACAGAAACTATTTACATAATTTAATGGCAGTTAAATGAAACTACGTCTTTTCTTTTCATACCTTAACGAACGCCAATAATAATTTAATTGCTCCAAAGGAAATGCTTCAATGCAGCTAGACAGTTAATTTTTCAAGCGCACATGCGCAGTATCTCATAGATCTTTTCCATTTCCACCGTGCATATATATATATATACATTGTGAAAACGGCAAATTGTAAACAATTTGTAATATTCGCGGCGTAATTTATAGGCGCAACTCGTCTGATGGCCTGAATCGTTATCGTCGCAGTCACAATTTGTTGAAAAAATTATTATCTTAAATAATCACGAAATAGCGCCGATTTTTCAAGTCTCAGAAGCGACTGGCGCAGATAAGCAATTGTATCAATAATTGTTTTGGCAAAAAGCAAACTAATTCCTCGGATGATTGAAATAAACTGACGGATTTGAAATATTTACGGTCTCCGTGAACCAATAAACAAACGCAATTTGAAACCTCGCGAGAACCAAGCACGCGTTAATTTATTAATCAACGCGTGCTTTCGAATCCAAATTTCCGTCAATACGCAATTGACTTTTAACTGCAAACATTTTATTTCCAGAACACCATAACGTACATCAATCTGCAATGATGGAAAATCGCATTTGAAAACTGAATTTGCAAAATATCCAAAAATCCCTTTTCTGTATCCCAATAAATCTCAAAGATTACCAAATCGCGTTCCAAAAAGAAAAAACAAAAAATTGAAATAAAACGACACCCGTATCGACTCAAAGACAATTTTGCGTACCGTCTCGTCCGACGCGCTGCGTCAAAATTGATAAAAAAAAAAAAAACGCAGCCTCCGTCTCCCGTTCCATTTTCCTCGGCCGCGATCCGTCTCATCCACCTCGGTCAATAGGAAATCTTGCAGTCACAAAGCGAGTCCCCCCGCGCTCGCAAAAAGACGCCTCTTTGTGTTAGTCCCGAAGGTGAACGAATGCACCGCGGATGTGCAATATTTATTGAATAAGCGGCGCGCTCGGACAATAAAGCGAGAGTGAATGGAATGAAATATCGCGACGGCCTGGCGAAACGTCCCGCGAAAAAACGTCATATCTCGCCGGGCGTATTGGCAATTCGAGGACGAGGAGGAGAGCCGCGTCTCGAAAAATAAGAAATAAGACGACGGCGGCGGGGAAGAGGGGAACACCGAGAGGATCACGGGCACAGATAGGTTGGGGCGTTGTGGCAACCCCCCTTCCCCCGTCCGTCCCCGCGCAGACGGTTTAATGGCCTCGCAGAGTCGCTGCTCCTTTCCTCCGCGCCCGCCTGCCCCCTCGGCGGCCGAAGAGCTCGCGGCCCAAAGGGATAAGGGCTCCTTTCCAATTGACCGATTACGCATTGATCGCGCCGACGAATCAAACGCCGATCCGCCAAAGTCAATAGTCAGTAAATAAATAAACAAATAAACAAACAAACAAATACATATAACACCGCCGGTTGCCTTCATATTTCCAGGGCGCTTCCGACTTGCAAGCTTGATAGGCACTCCGGTGGCAAACTCTGCCAGTCAAATATTCAGACGCCCAGGTGCAGCGAAGATCCAGCGGGCTGAATGGGAAGGTAAACTATTGCCGGGTGGTATATATAGCGGCGTAGGAGTGGTGGATCGACGGCGACGGCGCTGCCAGTGTAGCAAATTATTTTGGTTGAGAAGGCCGTGGAGTGCTCGTTGGGAGAGCACACAAAATCAGCAGACTCGGGCTGCTTCGGGCTGCGGGTCTAAGCAGGCAATATAGGTGTATTGTAACTAGCGTATCGATTTTGTAGGTGCTCCGACTCGAGGGTCCCCGGCTTGCTTTTCCTTTAACTGCTTCAATCGTGGTTTCGGCCAGACTCGGTGCCTGCTAATGAGCATAGTCGATTTATATATATATATACACACATATATAGCCAGTCGCCGCGGATGCCACGACTCGACCCGAAATTGATATCAATGCCACCCGACAGGACTATTAAATTTGAATTCAACTTCAACGGCACAACTTCGACGGTGCAACCGAAACGCGCGTTAATCGGCGTCGCCGCGGTCCAGGCAATTCTCGCGATAACGCACGAGACAATTCGGCGCGTGCGAAATTGAACCGGCCGAATTAACCGGATAAGTAAACAGGAAGTCATCCAGACTGGAGCTGACTCGCGTCCGCGGTAAATAAGTAACGCGCTCGGTGCCGCTGCGAAATATTGATCTGAAGGTTATTTGGAAATTCCGTAAGCGCAACATCCACAGTTACATTGTGTTTTCGCCGCGCGTTCCGATGGACGGGTCAACCTCGCTGAACCTATCATTTGCGACTGCGGGACACTCGAACGGAAATGTTTCGCGCGTTAATGATTAAAATTGATTAAACGTTCGGGCCGAAATGAACTCGCTTATCGACGGTTGATATCAAATCTTGGCCTACGGGGGAACGAAAAATAAAGGAAGGAAATGCTCAAAGTCGTAAAGAATTTAAATTGCCGGTAATTCGAGGCATAGGAATCAGATAATCGTATAGAAACTTGAAATTGGAATGCATTGTTAGTTGAAGATACGAAGCGCAGATAAATATAATAAAATAAATGCATAATAAAGAAATAAAAAAGAACGAAAAACAAGAAAGGAAATAACAAAAAAACTCGCGTTTCTGAACGCAAGCGGAAACACGCGAGAACAGAATTGAGTCATTTCAGACGCGCATTTTCATGACCCGAAATTGAAATTGTATGGAATTTTTTTAAATATTGGATTTTAAAGTAAAATTTTGGTTGCAAAAAGGAAAGAAAATCGAGCCTCGGGATGTACGGGCGTCGCTTTTCGGTGTTGTTCCGCGCAACCGATGAATAATGATTTCGTTTCGTACGGAAGAAATGGCAGCGAGTGAATGAGGAGAAGAACGAAATAAATTGGGAAATGTGGGCGTAAAAATGCGACGGGGGCCGGAGGGAACGCGATCACAGGGGCGTTGAATCAAGGGGGCTCGAAGGTGGAGGGGATTCCCGCCATATTATGTGTTTAACGAGAGAGCGAGACAACCGTGTGAATGAACTGAAAATATATAGAGCCGGACTCGCGGAGGTGCTTTCCCCCTCCGCAACATAGTACAACGTGCTACGTCAAAAGTTATGCAGTTGCGCGCGTTACGTCACGGCCCCTTTTGCGCCAAAACTCGTAGCAATTTGAAGCTCGGTTACGCTTACGATTGCAACCCATTGAAACCGAACAACCAAGAAGCGATTACGGTAACAAGTTTGGCAATTAGTCGACGCCGATTAATTCCGTCACGTGAAATCAATCTGTCGAACAGCGTAACGTCATTCAAACTCATTAACCCCCATAAAAACCAGCTCGGCGCCAAATTTCAATGGTATTCAATTTTAAACAGTCCCAATGGCCTATTCATACAACAGCAATATTGTATTTTAATGCACAAACCAATTCAAAGCCCCGTGCGCCAATTTACCTAATCGGATTCAATCGGTTCCCATTAAACCCGTTTCCATTCACTTTCCGTACACAAACCGAGACTGCGGATAGAGATGCACTTCAACGAGACGGTCCGAAGCTCGTTGTAGCTCGAATGGGTTTCAATAGGATTCAATCGTAAGTGTTCAAGACTGTCCCGTGGAACAACGGCGCGTCGGTCCGAGCGGTGCCGATTGCGCCGTCCAATGGGTGCCAATCGGTTAGTGCCCATCGACGCGGTCGCGAGAACTGCTCGGGCGATTCGTTTCGCGCGGTCTCGTTCGCCGCAACCGGCCGGCGTTGGAGGAAAATCCGCGCGGCGGCGCGTCCGACCTCGTCGTCAGCTGTTGACGCGCGTAGCGTGGCAAACTTTGGGCATGCATTTGGTGACGTATGCCGACGCGCGGGGAGGGGTACGCGTCGAATAGGTCTACACCTATACAACCGGTCATTGGCCGATGTTACGTGCATGGTGGGCGGGGATTCGACCATGGAGTAGTACGCCGAGTCATGGTGATTTTCTCCATAACGCGCGCGTTCGTTCCCGCTCGATGTTGTGCGTCCTGCGCGCGCGTACTCGCGATCCCAACGCGAGTCGCGCAAATTTTGCGCGATTTCGCGCGGCCGTGAACTTGCCTGCATTCGGACTTTGCCGCCGCGGGAGCGACCGTGGTTTGGGGGTCCGTGCCACCGGTAGTCGGCCGGCGAATTCGGTTGGTTTTTGGTTTTTACCGGACTTTAACAATTAAGCGGCAGTCTCGGTGTTTCTTCTGGTTTGACGGGAATGCTTTTAACTGGTCTCGCATTCGGTCGCCCGACTTGAGAGGGAATAAAGCAATAACGGCGTAATTAGGGAAACAAAAAGCAAATTTTTTTATTGCGCTCCGGGTTGAATTTGTGAAAAATGTTGATTTTCTTTTGGCGATAATCTTCGTCTATTCGTATTGCAGATCCAAATGTCACTCGCAAGACATTAAATTGATCGACGCTAAGGTTGCTCTACCGCAATCACCGGACTTTCGTTATTTTCAACGCATCCCATTAATCGGTTTAAAAACAATTTAATCGCAACTTTTCTATTAAATGGTAAGAAGCTCTTGATATACCCCAAATTTAGCCACTTTCCGTCCACACAAAACTCACGAGTACCGCTTCCTGCGAACTATTTTCACGAATCGAATTAAACCCATTTTTAAATGATTAATTTTTGCCGAATGCAGTGAATAAGATATAGGAATCGAAATACAGAAATTTTATTCACAACCATTTAGTTAAGTACCAAACCATTTATATTGACTTGCATTCGTATTCACCGACTTAACTGAAAATAACGTGTTTCTTAACGCGTATAATCCGACGACGATTATTTATTATCATATTTTTGTCGCGCGTTGCAATTGCGCGGCGTAATTTACCGCGAGAATGCGTTTTCGAAGAAAGTCACGGGGATACATTTGTACGGATAGGAAAAAAAAATTTTTATGTGAAATAAACATATCTCCATAACTATATTATAGATACGGTGAGTCATAATTCAGGACCTCAGGCCTTTTCCTTTTAGCTGCGTATTTCATGAAATCGTGACACCGCGTGAATAACAATCGAATGCGTGCGTTTCTATACACTCGAATGCACTTGTGCTTGTGTACAAGCTCTATTCTACATCCCCGGATGCAGCGCGCTGAATGCACTCGCAATATGACCATGTGCTTTATGATTCATTACAATCGATTTTTAACCCCTTTTATACGCTCATTTGCAATTTCAATCACATTTTTTGCTCCCGAAATTCCTTTATTTGCATATAATAATTCAAGTTCTTTTTTTTCTGTTTTATTATTTTTCTTCTCTTTTTACTTTTTGCGGCGAGAGAAAGAAAACACCTCGCAATTTCAAATGACCAGTAAATATCCGCGTCTGTGTAGTGACAAAAATAATTCTCTCTAGTCAAAAGCCCAATTTAATTGCGACGCGAAGTAGAGGAAGACCTCGCGTAACTTCCCGCAAACGTAACGCTTCTTTCTCGGCGAAAAACATTGAATTATTAATAAATGGCGGAATTTATGCGCGCGATAAAAGTATTGCAATTTCAAAATGGAAGTTCTGCGGGAACGATGGAGTTATACGGGCTTATAATACTAACTTAAATATATATATATATAAAACAAACAAAAAACAAAAAAAAGTAGTAATAGAAGCCCTCCAATCTCGTTGCAAAAATTCAATTCATCCGTCAGATTATAACCTCAAAAACCGGCGCGGAAGTTGGTGGCTCTTTAGCGGTCGGGCTGACGTCGTAATCGCGTTTTGCAGTAACGCGCAAACGACGAAATCTTGCGGAAACGACTGCGTTTCCAAGTTCGCCAATTGAATAGCGCGTTTAATCGGCGTAATTGTGACTCCGTGTCGGCGGGTGTATGTTTAATAATACAAGCATAAAGGGAGCTAATTAACGATAAAGAAATAACGAGCGGCTCGTTAGTTGGCGGACGAAAATAGTAGATGGCGTGGTACGCGGGTTACGCTGCACGCGCGCGATCCAGGAGCGTCGAATAATTTAATTGGCGAACGGCGCTTTGTCGCGTAACGAGAAGATCCGACTTTATTAAAAGGGCCCCGGCATCTATGACGCTCGCGAGCGCGCGGTGTAATTTTAGGCGAAAGAAATTAGGTTACGCCTTTCCCCTCGATGCCGTATAGATACGCCCCTGTCAAACATCTTTGTCGCGTTGAAAGGGAGGAGGGAGTGGAAAAGGGAAACACCCCTTTGATGATGTTTTCTCTCATTCGGCCCCCCTCCCCCTCGACCGAAAGCGACTCATTTTCATTCATAAATTTCAACGTCTCGTCTGTGTGGCTTTTACGGACCGTATTGTCCGATGTATTTCTAATTAAAATAATGACGCGCGAATTTGTTTCGCGCCACTACGAAGTGAGCCGATTCGTTGGCTCGGAGACGATTCGGCTGTCGCGACGAATTCGAGACACTTGAGTCAAGTACAACTGCGGAATTAACTTATTCGTTATTTCGCTATTAAAACTGTTGTTTTCGTTTCGACGTATTCGCGTTGCTGTTGACGCGAAATAATAACAAAGCGATGAAAACATTGCGCGAATTAAAAGGAAGCAATGTTTTCATTCGCCGTAACTAACTCATTGTTGCGTTGACGATTTTCAAGTTCATTCTTCGTATAGTTGACCTTTTTCTTAGATATGTAAATATTATGTTTTTACAAGGTGAAATGTTGGTTTTATAAACGTGACGGTTTTGTTGCATAATTTCATTCATCATTTCAGATTCAAGTATAATAAAAAATAAGTAAGAAATAACAAATAATGTCTTAAAATAAGATTCAGCGATTATTTTATAACGAAACATAATTTTTGTGAACATTGACGGTTTTTTTTTTTTTTTTTTTAAAATTAAATTAATAAATTATTTACATATAATTTGATTTATCATTTATATTGATTTAGTTTATGTCAATTTGTTCAAACCATTAGATGTCGGCAATTCTATATTATTTGATTTTTTTTTATTAATAATCAGACTTGATGGAATAATTTAACGCTGGTTTAA
>JABFQC010005164.1:0-11900 GCA_022817085.1 Psilanteris sp. ZL-2020 | reverse complement strand
CCATATAATAGCCAGTGTTTGCGCCAATATTGGCCCAAAGTTGCAGCCCATTAATGTTAGCCATTATCGTACCGGGCTCGGCCCGATTATAAAGATTGGTTTATCTCTGTATTTTCTACTTGGGTAACTGTAGTTTTATTCAAGTTGCGTCTCATTCCTTGAAGATGTGTTTTGTTTCGATGTATTTTTTCAATTCCAACGTTGCTCGGAGTTTACAATTTCAAAGTACGACGCTTACTTTTCGCTCAGAAGTTACGAAATTTTATTCGATATGAACAAACAAATGTCATAAACCTTAATTTCGCTTTTCTTTTTTTTCGTTTCTGCTCGCTTACGGCAAAACATTTTGCAGACTTTTTACCGCGAAATGCTACATGCTAAACAGAAATCTAAACAAGTGAATTTGCCGCGATCCGCTATACTCTGTAATAAGTAAAATAATCTTTATTAATATACATTTTCCAAATAGAAGTATAATAAAGGAAAAGCCTGAAAGGTGAAAAAGGGAGAAATTAAAACAACTATCAATTATTCGAAACAATCCTATTACGGGTCATTAAATATTTCTAAACTAAGATTGATGCACGTCTTATTACAAACGCTTTCCGTATCTATCGACACAATAAAAAATGATTATCTATTTCCTTCGATTTAAATTCCTCATTTTCCAACATAAAACTATACTTATCTACTGGTCTTTGTCACTAATACTCAAAATCGTATCCCATTCCTTTCAATCAGAACCGCTTTCCTTCCACCGTCTGCCATATGTTGTTCCGAAAAAAGAACCACGTTTACACGCGTCGTTATGCAAAGAACAACACACCACGGCATAATTGAATTTCTCACTCGAAGTTAGATGCGAGTTGACATCAACATGTTCATCGCAGCTTAATGCCATTTAAATACATTAATAATTATCGAATTCGTGACAAATATATTTAGTACAATTGAAGTACTAATTTGCTTAAAGACAATTCGTGTGGCGCGTTTGGATGCGGAGGGTCGGAGGGAGGGAGCGGGTCGGGGTAGGGACGCGGCATCCAACGGAAATGCAAATTGTAGTGATATTAAGTAATCGTATATAGTAATCGAATGCGGCGGAGTTTCCATAGGCCAATCGAGTTGGCGAACGTCTCGCTTCGTAATCGGTATACAGATAGCAGTTGATACTATAGTTACATCTCTTATCGAATTATCAAAGTCGTTCGTGGAGCGCAGGAATCCACAATTCACTCGTTACCCGAACTCCTCGGGATTGTCCTGCCTCGGCGAAACGTCGATGCCGAACGTATAGCTCGCAGTCTTGTCTTTGAATTGATTTCACCGGCATCTGTTTATGGCCACGGGAGTCTCGAATCAGTTTAATTATCTCGACTAGTACGGTCACGCTCGTATACAAATCGTCCGAGCGACAGGTATGTGTGCGCGCGAGTCTTCTTACGTACACGTATATATGTATGTATATATATATATAGCTACGGATCCGCGATGACCTCGACGGTCCGCTTGATCGATCCTCATCTTAACTGAGATGAGCCACGAGATATTCAATCACTTTGGAACACGATGCGCGACAGGCGAAGTAATCCATCAATGATCTGGACTCGGAGTCCAGTTTGACCGTATCCTCTCCTTTTTCCGAGCTTCTCTTTGATCTCGTCACACAATAGGAACCGTATCCATTTCACGAATAACGTACGTATCAATTGGGTTACCTGCGATGCGCTTATCCGAGTGCTACGGTGCCTGAATCAAAATAGACGGAAAAAAAAGCGAATAAGAAATACGCGCGCGAGACGTTGCGCTATACATTTTACGATTTTAATGACGATTTTAATGACACATTGTGCCTTCGGGTGTAAGGGTAAACTGGAAAGGGTAAATTATTGGATTTGGAAAAAAAGGTTTGCGTGAAACTTATTCTTTACGCAAGCGGGTTCGTTTGACTGGGCTGGTGTTTTGGCGTTATTTTTGTTGCAATTTATGACGCCGGAACACTGTACCATCGATTAATTTGAATCGCATCCGGTATATGATTACGCATTCACCGCGTAATGTTTGAATAAGTATTTATGGACTACTTTATACTTGGCGGTATTGAATGTGCGTGCAATAATGACTAACGGCATAATTAGCCGCGAAATAATTGTATTTATAGACCGGTTCATTGTAACAGCTAGTTCTGCAACTGTCCAATAAGTACTGATTAATTAACACATTTACTGTCAAACTTCGACATTTGTTCTAAATGATCTTTATTCGAGTGTTTCACGATGAAATATTATCCCCGAAGAGACATCTTTTTCCATTCATTACAGTTACAAAAGTCCAACGATCCGTACTTATAATAAACGTAAACAGAGAATAAAAGTGATTAGCAACTTTCGGTGGTATCTCGAGTTATCTTTATTAAATATATTTCGCCAAGATAAACGGTATAAAGTTTGGTTCGAAACGGGAGTTTGAACTCATTTCGAGACGTTTGTGTATCGAACGGCGTCTTTTTAAATCGCGTAAAAAACTTTGACAAAAATAAAGACTGTCAAACCCTAACCTCAAAATATGTAAACTTTACAAACAGCATTATACGTAATTGCAACCGAATGCGCGTAATTTTTATGTATACGTACATTAAAACGAATTCGAAACGCATTTCCGAATCAAATAAAGTTTCATAACAGCAAAAAGGAAAATATCAAATGTTAGCGGCGAGAGTGCAAGCTTTTCGAAATATATTCCATCGCGTACGTATATTGTCGCTCGTGCGGAAGCATATACAACAAAGTTAATAACTGTAAAATAATCTTATGAATGGATGGTTTGGTGTATTCTTTTTTACGGCCAACCGTTACTGAAATTAACATACGTGTATGAAATTCAGAACAAAATTCAGCAATTGTCTTTTATCCTTTGAGTCTGTGTCGCGGTTGAATTGCATTTTCAGTAATGCGATCAAATTGTCACATGTATTCTGTTTCCTGCATTGTGTACTCATCATCGCACACAGTTTTGCTCGCTCTTGAACAAAAGCCTGATCCCTTGGGCAAACCAAGATTCGTTCCGAGTGACAAATCAACCTTTGTTGTGGGAGACATATGCCGAGGAAGATGCGCGATTTCTATTGTGGTCTGATGAACCAATCGGTGCATGAGTCGCGACCTAAAAGCAAAATCATTTCAATGAGTCACTATGACGTGCGTCCATTTTGGTCAATTTCAATGCTGTTACATATATATATATATATATATACACAGACACGCGCGCATTATCTTGAATCGTATGATATTATTTAAATTTTTATGGTAAAATGAGAACACACGATGTATTTCGGCAGCGTAAAAAGTGAACGAAATTATTCGTCGCAGATTTAAAAGACGTGTAAAAGTAGTTTGCATTTAAAATTGACGCGATTGTCGACTTAGTGATATATTATTTTATTAATAAATAATTATTATATATTTTATAATTGGTTTATATTGGACACACATTTTTAAGTTGATTTCGTTAAACACGAAAATGTAAATCATTGGAATATTAATTAATCATAAATAATAAACTTCGCTGATACGAAAATATTGCCTGACGTGTGCAATAATGCAACACCACATTTTGATTTAAATGACGTTTCGCTTAAAATTATTTACCAATGCGACTTTTTAATGCACCGCGCATCACGCGACACGTCCTACACGGTATTTATTTATTGTATTATACTTTTTTATGTATAACACTTGTTTAAATGTTGATTTGCACACTGTACATATCAGTTCCGAATGAGTACATCTGTAAATACGTAATTTTTCCAATATTTCCTGTTCCTCTATTCTCATCATGGTACTACATCAAACACCATTCAAATTTATTTCGAAATTTTTCATTTTTATTTACTTTTCATAAACACGCGGCAATAAAATTTTAATTGCCAGTGTCGTAAAGTTATTTTTTCTAAATCGCGCAACTTCCACTGAAACATCATTAACTTTCTTATTAAAGAATCTTCTCTTGCATTAATGCAATTTTTCCTCGTAAATCCACGTAATTCGGATTACGTGTAAGTATGTTATTATGCATTCGATAAGAAGTTTTTTAGTTCGCGCTGATCAAAAGTCGGCGAACTTTATGTATTAGGAAGTCGAAATTTGCGTATCAATAAATGTTTAATTAAACAATTATTCCAAGGAAAAGCATTAAAGCAGTCAGTATTGATTCAAAAAATGATTTTCATTGCATTACGTATGTAAATGTTGGACGTTTTAAATTCCGTGCGGGTTTCTGCATTTTTACTCAACGAAACACACACTTTATTGTTATATTATTTAACGTCTTTCAAATTTCCGATTATGGAAAAGTATTTGTCAACGATTTACAATTTCAAAGTGATTTACAGTTAATCAAATTTTAGTTCCGTGGATATCACAAAAGCATTAATAATAAATAAAAATGATCCTAATTAATACATTCAAAAATTATAAGTATAATATCTTTAACGTGGATCATCGCGACGGAACAAACCAAACTACAAAAGTGAACGACGCAAAACAAACAAAACAAACAACAAAATAAAAAGCCAAATTCTACTTTCGCTCGCCTGACAATAAACCCGTCCCATCTGCAGCGGAGCGCCGAATCTTATCAAGGTTAGATCTCGCAATAAGCAAACCCTCGGTAAGCCGTGTGTCTATTTGGTGGCATCGCAGCTCGTATGTACCATAGTAATTAACATATCTTAATTGCAGGTGTTTCCACGGCAGTCGAGTCGTCGTACCCTTCGAAAGCGATCGCCATTGCAAGACATTTCAAGGAGGTGCTCTCCCTTTGGTTTGTCCGTTCGTTCGCGTCTCCGGCCGCCTCGCTCGTTTTGTCTTCTTTTGCGTTGCTGATCCCGACGCAGACACGCGGAGCGCCCACGGGCGAAGACACTGGCCCCGATATAATTGGCCTTACTTCTTCCTACAAAGAGGGACTCCTCATTACGCCAACTTGTCACAGATCTCCGATACGCAGGTACTCGCTCATTCCACCGGTTCCGTTCGCAGCTTTCGACCCCACCACGGTCCCGACTTGGCCAACAAAAGAGCCCTTATCGCCCGCCGAACTTGACAATTACTTCTCGTCGCTGTTAATTCGACCTAAGTGCGCGAGTTACGGCGTTTTAAGCGAGAAATCCTAGTCATTATTCGAGAGCCAACTACCAGGCTAATCTATTTGCCGGCCATTTTTATCGAATTAATTATTGGCCGGCGCGCCGAAATGTGACGCCGCTCCTTCCCCGGTCTGATTAAACCCGATCGCTCCTCGGACTTTTAATGCGAGATCTTTGTAAGGCTTTGATAACGAGAGAATGCGAATGTCTAATGCGCCTCGAATCTGATAATGATGCGTGTTCGTCGGCGAGTGATTGCAAAAATTATTAGCGAAACGGGCGTGAAGATACGGCCGAACAACGTGTCCCGGCCGGCGAAGTGTTTCGACCGGATCTTTGCGGCAATTGTAATTTGATCGATAGCGATAGACTGGTTGCAGCGCGGATTTGAATTACTCCGGCGTTGGGTTTGCTTTTTCACTGCAGACTCCGGTCTGAGATGGTATTTGACTTTAATTAAGTTCTGATCTTGCAACGGCGTCGCGTCATTGTTTTTGTCGCAGAAAAAGCTCGCGCATATTTGCCGGCCGGACGAGCTGTAAACTGCGCAAAATTAGGACGAGGAAATTGACGGGAATGCAGAATGTAACGTTTCGCGAGAAAAAGAAAAACGAACAAAAATTGCCCGCGTGTAAGGGAGTTTGCCCGCGACTGGTCGATAGCAATTTGACGACAGTCGGCGCGTTTCTCTCACATATCCCATTTAGTTTCTAATCAACGGTCCTATAATCAATGCCTGTTTCGAAACCGCATTACGGGAGTCTTTTCAGTTGGTCGCGTCCTGCGCGGGGACGGTAAACGGGGGAATATTTCTGTTTGGATAAAAGAAGCCGCTCGGGCGTCGCCGAAATTAGCGTATTGCGCGCTTAACGATGCCGATTTTGCGAACATTATATGCTTCGCGCAGTTTCGTCCGGGCCGAAGCGATTTCGCCGGACGTTAACCGATTTTTACGGCGAATAAATAAAACATCGCATTGAATAGACATTAAAAATAGACTGGCATCCGTGAGACAATGACTCATGCACCGTAGTCTTCGGGGCATAAAAAAATTTTAATAGCGTCGTATAAGTGAAGACGATGTCGAGAGACGAAACCTTTTGATCTTCAACGTAAGAATTTAATCAATCTCCAAGCTGTTTGTCTTGAAACGACAAAGTTGAGATAAAGTATATAAAATCCTTGTCAATTGTAAGTGGGAGGATAAGATGACTTTTTCTCATAACCAGGACATCATTTTTATTTTTGCTTAATTGCGACAGTGGTTCATTTTAATTTCTGATTTTATGTTGTCGTGATCGGTTTTCCAGTCATGTCGAACCGTGCAATTTCGTGTGGGCGGTTTGATTAATTCTTTAAACAATTTTTATGATTTATAAATTGCAGGATACAATAAACGCGAGTCTCGCAATCTCGTCGTGCGTTGGATCAGATTTACTGCGGGTTAAAAGTATTAGTTTACGTACGTACGTGGATATAATTTGCTTTTACTTCGTGCGGGAGTTTTGAATTAAAATAAGAACGGAAATAAAAATTCTTAATAAATGTCACATTTTTAGATACTGGTCGCGGCGTAAGAATTTCATTACGCTCTGAAATCTGGCAGTCTGACGCCATGTCATATAGTAATACAATTAACAGAGAAAACTTGCATTTCGGGTTCTAAGCGTACCTTTCCTCGTACTTCTTGATTTGCGAAACATCTATTTCAAGGGTATAAAGCATATAAATGATTCGTAACATTGGGTGGTCATCTTTCAACCTCTGAAACAAAAACCGCATCAATTTATCTGATTTTATCCCGTCGCAACGATTTCGTTCAATTCGAATACTATCAATTCTTGAAAAAGCGCAAAAACCAAAAGAATTCGCAACCGCGCGTCTTCCACCCACTTCTAAACCGGAGAAAAACCGGTGCATAAAATACCAGTTTGCGGAATAACCACGTCGAGTCCCGACCGAACGCGAAGAAAAGGAACGCAATTCCAATGTTTACGAAACATATATCATTTGGGTGCAGCAAATGTAACGCAGTCCTGCGAAAATCTCGCAGCGAATCGGGATAATGCGAACTGTTCCAAGTGTGAAATTGCGCGCCTGCGTATAACGCGCGAATCGAATCACTGTCATATTACATATTAAATTTGCTCGTTGAACGGCCGAGACGATTTGCGGTTTCCGATGTTTACGAGCGAACGGTCGGATTTGGATTTGAAAACGCAACAACGCGACTCGAAGGATGTCCGCGTGAAGCGCGTTAAGGATCATTCGCAATGAACGCAAACGGACTGACGGAGCGCCGAAGACGCGCGTCATGACGTACGTAGCGACATACAAAGTCTGTATATTTACGTGCGTCATGACGCGTGTCTTTTGCGTTCCGTCAGTACGCACAGACGGAACGTGTAAGATGCGCGTCATGACCAATTTTCCGACGCAAGTTATCTGCGTATTTTCGTACTTCATTACGCGCGTCTTTTGCGTTCCGTCGGTCCGTTTGCGCGTTCATTGTGGAAGCTCCTTAATTCGGTGGTCGAACTTGAAATCGCCCGCTGCAGTCGGCATTTCTATTGCCGCAGTATCGTGTCAATACGCATTGGAGTCGCAATGATGGCAACCAGTTAGCAGCTATCGAGCTGTTCTATTAAGGAAACACCGACATGCGATGAAGTGGCAATATTTGTCGCGCGTATATACGTGACTTATACATAATACATCGTCGGCAACAATGGACCACGTTGCCGAGCGGACCACTCGGATTACACGTTACATTATACAGCAGCGACCCTTTGTGCGGGAATAAAACAATCGCGGATTTTGCATTCGAATGCAACGCGAAATTTAAGAAGCGCGCAGCGGGAGCGCCGCGACGCCGACGATTCGCTTTTCAGCGCGCGCGTTTTCCAATAATCGATTAATAATCCGCGCGACCGGCTAATTTTGCCGGCAAAAACACGGCATCGCGTTGGGCATTGATAACCGCGAATTGTGCGGCGGCCATTTTTCGCGAACATTTAAGTCGACCGGCCGATCGCCATTTGCTATTTTTCTTTTTTGATCCGAATGCAATTTTCGTGTCAGGTCGATAAAGTTCGGCCTTATCTGCGCCGATAACGCGTTATTCGCGGATGACGTTAATGCGTAATATCATTAGCAATAAAGGATGTATTTATTGTCACGGCGACATAAAGATAGCGCAACGGTCAAGTTGTGTGCCAAAATGTGCGAAGATTCATATGGCGTATCGGGTCGAAGCCAACGCGGCGCGTCGCAATCCGCGCGCGTTATTATTTTCGTAGTTTCGAATATGCATTGCCGTATTTTTGGCGCGCTTTCTGATTGCACCCGCGTCCGAAATAGTTCCGCGAGCTTCTCCTTGCGGTATATTTACAGACGAATTAATCGCATTAAAGTTTGACGCGCGTATAAAAGTTAATCCCCGTAATTGCGGATTCAACGCAGAAACTCATCGTTTAAGTTAAATTTCTGAAAACTACGCGCAAGCAAAGCGCGCGGTTGAAGAGTTTCGAAACATTCGAAACCGGTTGAAATTAAAGATTTTCATTCGCTGGCGCTAATTAAAACGTTATCAACAATAAGCCGATTCGCGCGGACGTTGCGAAACGTCACGAATTGGTTGTCGCGGAGGAGTGGAAACGGTAACAGGAAAGCAATAACCGCAAGGACAAGAAAGAAAAGCCGCCCTTTGGTTGCTGATTTTTTAATAACACCATAAACCAAGTGTATTCCACGGTACGCTGAATACGAAAACAGCTCCGCGCGAAGCCAATGTAAGAGACGTCCGCGCAAATGAAGGACGTGTTGAAATAAACGCAGAAATAATGCCACCTCAGGCTTTGCGGGAATATCTTTTTACTGGAATTTTAATCAAGGTGACGATTCAGAAAGCGCCGACGGTGGGGATGTACGTAACTCGGGTTTCCTTCGGGTCGGCGGAATGGCATTTTTGACCGTTGACTAATGTTACATTGTGGCGCAGAATTCATTTTAATATTATTATCGTATTCGTAATATATAAATATATCTAAATACAGCGACTGATTCAAATCCGTTATTTTTGAATTTCAACAAATTTTCGTGCGGTCCTTGAAACGACTGTTTTACATACAATTTAGGATCCGATCAATTTAGGGCGCTTTTCACTATCAAACGGAAATAATATAGAATACGGAATCATCGTGTTCAGGAAATGGGTCACCGTTGTTATATTTTAAGGTTTTCAAAATTTCTGCTTGAATTATATATATTTGTATATATATATACGTACATCCAATAATACTGCGTATACATATTTTATATTTACGGCACACGCGCAACACATACGTGACACACATACATAAATTTGTGCTTTATGTCGATGCGACATATTTAGTACATACATGCACATTGTTATCACATAAAACGCGTTGTATTAACCCGTCTTTATCTGTCATTTTGCATTAGTCAATTTAGATAAATTCGTAGAGATTTACTCCGGGCTAATAGAAACTTGATCGAGTTTCATAAAAACCGGCCGCAATTAAACGAATTTCTAGTTGAAACGCAATTTTGAATAGAACTTACGTCCAAATAATTAATCACACGTAGATCAATATCTGACCCAGATAATCGCAATATACCTCGGTTACTATAAAGAGACATCAAGCCGTTGTGACATGAAATATCGCATATTCGTCGTTACTTCGTCGCGTGTGGCAGTGTCCACATTGCAACGACATTTGTCTTAAGTTGACTTTGTTAACTCACTTTGATACCGTAAACTGTATCATTTATTCAATATTTTACATGTTTTATTCGCACGACTTTTATCAAAGATTTATTTGCAATTTTGTGTCTTGAATGTTTCGGAAAACTGCACGTCGTATATGAGCAATACGACTCGCGAAAGAGCGCAATATATTTTGCGCAAACGACAAAAACTATTTATTATTTTGCGTTTTGAAATCGTAAATTTTAATTTATATTGGGCTTTATATCGAAACCAATTATATCGCATCACTTTGTGCACTTTCAGCGTCAATTCTTGGAATGGAATTGAACGCTTATAAATATTAGCGCAAAATTGATTGTTCACGGTGAAAAATTGTATGCAAAATATTACAATACACGTATTCAGCGTTGGACACTCCGGAGTTGTCACAAAGGTTAATAAATCATATATGTTATAAAAAGTACCTTAAATAAATTCTTGCGTAGTTTGGAAGTTTATGCTGCATTACGCCCAGTATTTTTCGCCGACTTTTCAAGAATATCAATTTGTTACCATACGCGCATTGTAATTTTTGACAATCGCGCGAAATCCGTGCCGTTGACGCAGGAATACGTTGATACGCGGTGGGATGCACGTGCAATCGATAACTGAGAGCCCTTATACGAACGAGCTCCGTCGGGCAAATTCGCAAAACTTTGTTGCAACCGCTGACCAGAGTCGTGTTATTTTATGTCAGCAATCTGCGGCAATAGAAAAGCAATTCTAATTCGATCAAAGTGAAGCATCGGACCAGGCTTCGGGTTAATTAAAGTCCCGATGTGTGCGAGTCAACATAAATCTGTACCGTTCGGCTTCTCATTTTCGCAGCAAACAAGAAATGCGATTCAAGTGCGTGCGAGTAATTCAAACGCATCGAAGATGCCAGCAACAAACGATAATTCGAACGGAGTGCCGTAAATGTAAAGCAGCAATTATGCCAAAACGATAAATAACGCGCGAGTTGCAAATTAAAAGCCAAATTAAAATGGTTACAGAGTGCTTTAATTACGGTTACAATACGAATGCTAATCCACGCGAAGTAATTGTAATTAATAAACGGCACCGATTGGCATGTTAATGGACAGAAATAATGGATGATAAATGCTCGCAAACGAGAATGCATTGTTGAACGGCCAGATCGGGTAACTAACTCGAAATATTATTACGAGAGTGTTTCCCATTACGAATTTGCCGGCGAGCTGTTAAATATGCACGTGTAATAGTCAAGAAATGTGATCGCGACATGGCGCGTACGAGCATGATCGCCGCGCGGCTCGCGCGTTTCGAGAACAAATCGAGTCTAGTATGTTATTCTAATTGCATCACGCGCGTATTGCGAGCGTTAATCAACATACATGGCCAATACGTATGCCGGCGAATTTTCGAATTTCTCGAACTCCCGTCGCTTGATTTAGCTTTTTAATTACGCGCTGCGTTATGATCGCGGGCCCTTCGGCGCGACGATCCTTAATAGTCCGAGTAAAATATACGGCTTTCGAGCACAGCTGGTCACGTGGTTGCGCTGCCGCGCAAAACGCCACCAGACGCATTTATTTCCGCTTCGTTCTTGAGATAACAATATTTCTTTTCAATTGTGACAACGTTGTAATAACGTTGATTAGGTGACTGGCGAATGATGGGTGTGGGGGGATCGGGCAATTGGTAGATTAGTGATATTGTTTTGTTTTGTAGGGTATATATGTTTACAAAAAACATTAAAGGTCAATAAACATGCGGTAGTAAAGAATATTTACAAAACTATGACTCTACGAGAAATGAAAACAAAAAGTCGAATGGATATATTAAACGTGTATAATATGTTTGTTTTTGTAAATAATGTAGGGTTTTATTTAATATACACTGAGAGAAAAGATTGTTAAATTCACAATCTAGATATTAAAATTAGATTGTTAAACTACAGATAGTGCATATGAATAAACAGATATTCAATTCAACAGTCAAGATTGTAAAAATTTTAGGTTA
>JABFQC010005163.1:0-11901 GCA_022817085.1 Psilanteris sp. ZL-2020 | reverse complement strand
TATATTTACATAATAGTCATTAATATTTAAGAATATAATATATATTTTTAATTTTAAATGTATCGCGATAATTATATTACTATACACAATTAAATTATTGTTGTTAATAAAAACACTTTTATATACATACATATATTAAAAATCCTAAAATTGCTACGAAGTTTGATAAATCGTGTAATTGCATAACAAATAGTACAAAAAATAATAAAACATAGATTTTCTTAACATTAATATATAATATTTATTAAACTTAAAATAATTTATTATAAATATATAAAACATGTATATATATATATATATATATATCGACATATAATAAATCAGGAATAATTAACATTGGTTATTCGTTGTAATTACCATTATGTTTCAGTTCATTAACCCGTAAAGATAATAATCACGTATCTTATATATGACAGGATATATTGATTTTTCATCAATTATATACATTTAGATATTATAATGCTTTTAATCAGCATGGAACGTATACAAATTTTGATAATAATTAAGATAATTTAAGTGGATCATTGAGAGTTGCGAATAATCGGATTTATCTACGGATTTCTAAATATTTAATATTTTATTTTAGTATTCAAATTTTGCAAACGTGGTTTGATCTTAAATATTGTGATCATATGTTTTCGAGCATACTTTTTACTATTAACAATAGCCATCTTACACAACGGTTTAAATATATCTGGAGCATTTAGTTTTTCGTATTATTATTGTAATATATGAACATTAATATATACTTACCAGCTATACGCTTCGAGTAATTGTATGCAATTACGTAAGTGTGCGTCTAATTTATATCATTACAACGATGAAAATATATTACACGGAAACAAAAAGGTTAACATATATGTGATATGAAGACACCATAATATACAAAATTACATGAAACAAATTGAATATTACCATACTTTATATTAATCAATAAATTAAATTACAATTGTCAATTAAGCTGTTTAATAGTTTAAACAATTTTAAATGATTACTGAATAAAATTGAAGAACAAACAATATAATAATAACATTACGATTTATAAATTTATAAACGAAGTGCAAAAAAAAACATCTATATATATATAAAAATTGAATTCGCCGATATACAAAAACTAATTTGTATTCAAATATAAAACTGGCACCGTTCAATATGTATATATTGTTGCGAACACACGACAATCAATTTGAAATAATGATCATCGCAATTAAAGGCGCGCAACAATAATTGACCGAAAACGTCTGAATTGAGTTCTGTTGATTCAACATAATTATAACAAAAATTAATCGCACAAAAATAATTAAACTATTCGAAAGATGCGTTCGATAAAAGTTTTCTATTTACAACCTTACACTGATTTTGGTAAGACCCATTTAAAGTATAGTCTCTTGTTTATCAAGAACAGCTCCAGACGACGATTTTGCGAAAGTTTAAGCCTCAAGGCAAAGTTAAGTTTAACATCGCTTTGATGTAGCTCGTAGTGTAGCTATTTGCTGACTTAAGCTTTGGACGCTTCAGATATTGATTCTAGCGTAATTAAACGTTATTGAGGCTAAACGCTCAGTAAATTCAGTTAAGTTCTAAAAAAACTCAATAACATCTGTAGGCTGTTATATATCGCGGTGTTTAAATAAATCATTCGAATGAAAACACGTCATTTCGTCCTGTTGAGTGGAACCAATACTTCATTTTCATTCACTAAACCATTATTAACCGAACCTCTTAAGAGCGGCTTTCTACAGATTATGTCATTGGTTAACGTAAATATATTTAACGAAAGCAAAATTTGAGCAAAAAAGAAAACCAAAAATAACGCGCACAATTATGGCAAGCGAGTGATTGAAGAGGAGCGAATTCGTGTCGTCCTTTGAGTATTTCTTGGCGAACACACGGAGCTTATCGAGTCATCGCAGATCCTGCTCTGGTCGAGAAACTAAACTCTCGGTGCTGGGTACACGAAATAGTGAGGGTAACACGCGTTTTCCTAACTTATTCAAAAAGTGGCAATTGCAATGTGCGATATTAAATAACAATGTAATGGCGAAATTACTCGGCAAAACCAAGCTGCAGATGCAGGTATATAAAAGGAAAGCAAACAGTACTAGAGTATCACTTGCCACTATTCGAACCAGGAGTGAACAATATCATGGATAGTAAGGTTGGTGGTCGATACATACTGATCGTCGTATTGGTTCTAATATCATTATTATACAATCATTGCAGGTTCTGAATACAGGTGTTGGTTTTTGAGAACTTGAAATATCGAGGACATTTTTTTATCGTTTAAATAATTTGATCAATTACCAATTTGTAAACCTTTTCGAGATTCAGTCTATTCATCGACGATTTTTAAGAATAGTACACTGAGAAAAATAAAACATGGAAAATTACTGTTTGTAATACTAATTTGGGGCCATATGATACAAATCGTCAAAATTTAATGTTTTTAAAAGAAAAATATCAAGTTATTTACATAGATAATTACTGAATTATATAATGATATATTATTCTTGAAAACAGTAAATTTTGACGGTTTGTATCATACGGCTTTATTTTTCTCATTGTACAATTATATATAAAGAAAATCGTGACATTTTTGGTTCCAGAAACCCGTACGATATAAGTACAGGATATTTGAAAAACCCGTTTTTAATATATGAACACGTTTTGATTATGATTTAGAATTCTACGCTTTCGAATTGAATCAATTTTAATCGAAAAAACGGAATAAACAAATTGCGATCGATTACAATGCGAGGTATACTTGAAATTCGGTATTTACCGAACATAATTTAATTCGGCCCTGAACAAGAATATTTTGCTTTTCATTTACGGGATAATAAATATTGTATCAATCCAGTTAATACCTCCCTTAAGAAATCCTGTCTGTAAAATTGATTATTTCCGTTCCAAACGTCACATGCAGTAACAATATAACATTTCGAATTCTCATGAATTTAGTTTAGCACGTGCTTGATATTGATATCCCTTGATGCAGCTCGTTGCAGTTTTGGCGATTGTATCTCTCGTGGGAGTTCAGCCGGGGTTAACAGGCCATGCTCACAGTTTTGCACATTTTCATGGTCCTGTAGAAGGACCGGGACACGAGGTCGTAGTTGACGACAAACACGGACATCATCATGTGGATTATGTTGCTCATCCCAAATACCATTTCGCTTACGGCGTAGAGGATCACCATACTGGGGATTTCCACGGACCAAAAGAACACCACGACGGTATTATCAAACTGCTTTTTATTTATAACTCTTTCGATCGAAACCGAACTTTGGCCGAATTGACAGAATTATTGAAAATAATTATGAATTTTGTACATGTTATTGGTGGCGTTTAATCTCGTTGATAAAAACGTACGAATAGGAATTCTTTATTATTTGCAAAAACAAAAGTATGTTTGACGTAATGGTACAAACATTATTTTGCATATACACAAAAACGATTGTGTTTTTAAATTGTTTGAACAATAATTTTTCAAAGTGCAAACACTTTTGATTGCGCAAACGAAATACCGCTGAGTTTGTATATTTTGGAAAATGATTGTACTGTGAAATATTTTAATCGATGATAATACGTACTAATTACTTTTTCATAATTACGTGGTAAGTTTTAATTCAGGAATCGTCGACTAAAAATTGCAAAATAAATATTATTTGTTAGTTCAAATAATTGGATTTGTATGAAATTTGTATTACGCCCAGTACCAGTGATTTTGGGTTTTAAAATTTAAGACTATGGGTGATAACTCAGTGGTATTCATTATGTAGAAACTGGTATCAATTATTTTTTCATAAATCTTTAATTAATATAAAGTAGATAAGATTGGTAAGATATTTTTGCAATATTAATTTAGTGAAGAAATAATTGACTTTGTAAATTAATGAAATGATTGTAAAATATTAGTTACTTTATTTTCTGTTTTTATGTTATTAACATTATTTTGCATGGATATAATATGAAATAATAATAATATTTTTTTACAATTTTAACTTTAATATACTGTAAAAACAAGCTCTTGAGAAATATATTTCAAGTTTTCCTATTTATTGAAACGTTCTTTAAAACTAATTTTTTTATATATAAATTGAATGGTATTGAAAAACAACAATTATAAATACAATTTTTACTTCCAAAGAGATTTCGATAAAACACTTTTTTTCATGATAAACGTATCTACTTAATTAGCACGTGAAATTACCTTAAACATAAACCACAGAAGAAATATTCAATTTGTTCTATTGGTAATTTTGAATGAAATAAAAAAATCCTATTTTATAAAATCATTATTATACTGGTATATAAATAACATATATATTTATTATTTATAACTTTAATACATTTCAAAATTGTAACAATTATAACTCGATAAATTGATTATTATTTATGTATATACTTCACATCTCACTTAATTCATAATATAATTACATCAATATTATATTTATTATAATACATTCTATTGTCATCTGCGCATTACATATAATAAATATTTGATTTCAATAATCTTGTTAACTTATCTCTGATAATATAATAATTCAAAATCTAACTAATAAAATAAGTATACAAAATATTAAGTTTAAAAATTATTTACATAAATATATAAATTGTTATTCGAAAATTTCAGGTGTGAAAGCACGTGGAATCAATTCCTACTTACAATTTATTTTAAATTAGGGTAAACAAAAAATTATTAAAAATTAACATTTAACATTTTCATGTAAAAGTACCACCAGTTATTTATTCCAATTTCAGTTTATAAACGAGTAACTTATAATATTTATCGTATTAATTGGTCAAATTGTCACTTCACTGGAATATTGCTCACTATAAAACAAGATTGCTACATCAGTCTCTCGTGTTAATAATAAAGAATTAGGCACAATGTAGCTATATAAAATTGTTATTGCTAAAAGTTTAACCATCACAAAAATTTCCTGCTTTTACACTACTAAAAACAGGGTCATAGATGTGACGATTTTAAAACAGA
Organism: Psilanteris sp. ZL-2020; assembly: GCA_022817085.1. Lineage (NCBI taxonomy): Eukaryota > Metazoa > Arthropoda > Insecta > Hymenoptera > Scelionidae > Psilanteris > Psilanteris sp. ZL-2020. The sequence continues at coordinate 6,902 of JABFQC010005163.1, read as the reverse complement.
AAGTGACTTATTTAAGTCCCCAGTCTTAATACAAAATCTTGTGCATTAAATTAAGACACTTAGGCGTCTTAATTAAGTAACCTTGTGTCTTAAATAAGACACGTGTTTTTTAGCAGTGTAAATATTACAAACAAACTGTAATGTTTCTATCATTTTCTTGTACGCATCGATGTATAATTACGTTAATTTTTTTACAGTTTTTTATAAACTAGACATACATATTTCTATGATATGTTTATAATATTTCAAGATTAATACATATTTACTAAGTTACCACTTGAAATATATTTCGAAAAGTGTTCGCAAATTGCATTATTTTTCGACATTCCGCAATCAATTCATAATGCTTACAGAGTTATGTACATAAAATTATAATTACACATCCATCTATGGCTTTTTCCATTAATTTCACGAAATTTGTTTTCTGATATCTCGTAACTTGCTAATATCTATTAGTTCGCAATTTATAACGTTATCGACGAATAACTCATCAGATTTATGCGTTTATCACCGACACCGGCAAAAATATAATTCAAATTTTAATATTAAATAAAAGCTACTGAAGGTAAATTACGCATAATAATTATGAAACCGTATTACAAAAAATTAACATAAACATATCAAGAAATCATTGATTCAAAAACTCCACAAAAAAAGAAAAACATCCCATTCGACCATATATACATGCACTGAGTAAAATAAAGCATGAAAAATTACTGTTTGTAATACTAATTTGGGGCCATATGATACAAATCGTCAAAATTTATTGTTGTTAACAGAAAAAATCAAGTTATTGACATAGATAACTACTGAATTATAACAATACATTTCTGTTAAAAACAGTCAATTTTGGCGATTTGTATCACACGGCCCCAAATTAGTATTGTAAACATTAATTTTTCATGTTTTATTTTTATCAGTCTATATAAATTAGCTGTTTAAATCCCGAATTAAGGAATATTGAATAATAAACGTTTTTATTTCAGGTAAGAAAGTTGTTGGAGAGTACACGATTAAGGAACCCGGCGGTAACGTGCGAACAGTTAAATACCACGCGGACCATCATGGCGGATTTTTCGCGCACGTCCACAACTCGGGTGGCAACGATCACTCTGGCGGAACCTACGGTGGACACGGTCATGAACACCACTCATTGTATTAGCCAAGTTAAGCTGCATATCAAACACTCTACATATCAAACATTATATTGTTAAATCTTGTTATATTTGCGTTTGTTAAATTGAATATTATATATATATAAATTACCGTACAGTTATTAAAAACAAGCCGTTTCAATTCATTTCTACATCTAAAAACAGATCCATTGGTTTGCCATATCACTAAATCACGCGATGCCAACTCGGCTAATATTCTTTTTCACGTAGGAAAAAGTAAAAAGTTTCTCATATAAATAAAAACGAGGGATAATCAACGAAAACTCGTAAACGTGAGGCAGCATCCCGTGACGGACCAGAGTGTTTTGAAGCCAAACTGGTATTATTAGGTCACGTATCTACTGGCTCGACGATCGTACTAGTGAAAACACAAATTCAATTTTGCGCGCGTATATATACAGAGTGCATTTCCACCAAAATTGTATTCCTTATTACGTTAGCTTGCCGCTAATTCACGGGACAAGGTAGTTCGTCTTGGAAAATCAGACCGGAATACTAATTTCTTTAACAAAACAAGCGACTTTATTAATCCTTTGAATTAACGATTAAAGAATGATCACCGCGATTATATCGACGGGAGTATGCAAATCAGCCGCGTTGTTTCAGCGCAATTTCACTATCTCGCAAGTGGAATTCGCAGGGAACATTTTCTCCACGTTTTCAATTTGGGTGAAAGTGGTTTGCGTTTCGAATAATCTTTTATTACCGATTACGTTCATTCATTTGTTAGAAATAAAATAAGTTTTGTTGCAATACAATTCGTAAAGTTGCAATCGTAAAAGTTATAAAAAGTTGATTTGTCATTTACTTTATGACTTTTAAACGAAGCCGCGAAAACAGTGTTTCTGGAAATGCTGCACAATCGCAACGGTGATTGGAGAATACTTGGAATCGAAATCAGAATTGTTTCATGGATTCATTACGTTGCTTTGGAAAACGAAATCTGGGTCTACTTCCAGTTGTGGCTAAACGTGCTGTATTATACAAAAATAAGGTCCGCATTTACTCGATGGAAATAAAAGGTATTGATTTCGATTTGTTAAAATTAAATTGACATCGTAAGAATGGATATAACATAATAAAACTTATTCTTATATACTTTTTACAATTTCGTAAGAGATTGATATGATATTCTACTTTTGATTTATTTTAAAAGCATAACATGATGTGAAAAGTATAGTGGTACAGTTAAATTATAATTTAAATTTAAATCGAGAATCTATAATAATTGGGTTTTAATTATATTTATTTTACAGTGAACGGTTCACTTGAATAGATTATGTATTTAAAACAATTAAATTAATTAAATGTAGCAGACTTTCATTTCTCTTTTTTATATAATTATTTTTTATATACTCACAGAAAATAAAATCGCAAGGGGAACTATGTACATCGTTAGTTGTACAATTTCACATTATACAAGTCTTACAATTTGAATAGTAATCGACGTCAGCCAATGAGATAACGGGATGCAACTGGTTCAACCAATGAGAAGCACCAAAATGTTACAATGTAAATTGTACAATTTCATTTTCTCAGAGTATGTTTGTTAGTTGAATGTGGAAGTAATATCGATATTGAAATAATCATTTGTTTCAATGAAAATATTTGTTTAACTTAATACGTATTATAAATAGTTTATTCAGTTATATGATTCGTATTTCCTTCAACCGATTTTATTAAACTTTTTTACCCACATATATTGTTTACTCTTCGTCACGTATCGTTGTCATGTTTTTATTTTCTTTATCAATGATGAATTAATATAAAATAATCTTTTACATAGTTATCATATTTTTCAGTAGTAAATAAAGGAACGCTGTTTTTTAATTCTTCTTTTTCCCTGTTTGATTATTCTGTTTTCTTTGTGATTATTCTTTTAATATATAATTGTTTATATAGATTTTGATTAATTTTTCTGCTGCTAAAAATTAAATTTTATACACTTGTAGTCCTTTATGATGATTATTCTTTAGAAGAACTATATCAGTGTTTAATTTCTTAAATTAAATTTAAATGTTTTTATTCGTGTATATTTGTTCAAAATGAAATTTTGAACAGAAAAGTTAAAATATGGTTATTGTTTAATATTATTGTGTATAAATATTAAAATCACCAGGGGAGATTATATATTTATAATCATATGCATGATTAAGACATTTTTGACGCAAGATTTGTACAGCATATTGTACTGTATAAAATTAACATGGATATGTTACATTGACACTCCAGCCGATGTATCATTTATAAAGAATCAAGCATCCTTATTGAATAATGTTCAGTTATTTAATTATTTTTAATCATTTCCGAATTGTAAAATAATTCTGCAACGCATTTAATTAAAAATGTGGAAAAAAGTTACACATAATCTTCAGAATAAATTAATCTTATTATAAAAGGCTTATCATAATGAAGAGAAATCATATGCTCCCTGTAGTCCAAGCATAATGCTTTGATTTAATTTTATATGTATGCATCGTCATACACATGCATATGGCACACGGTATTATAACAGAACATTAAACTAATATAAAATTTGTCTGCGTAAATTTAAAAACTAAATCTTTACTTCGTAATTCTATTAATTACATTTTACCGTATTATACAAATTTCTCGTATTTAAAAATAACACAACTAAATCATGACTGTATTTCTTGTAAAATAATGTATTTAATGCAATTTTTTAATATAAAATATACGTTTGTATATATATATTCATCGAATCGATTTTCCCTTTCGCAAGTACCACAACAAATAGTCTTGTAAAACGAATTATTTACTCCCTCCACAATCTGTCATCCTACATAGAGTTTGTCCTCGAACATCTAAACTTCATTCTCTATATCTATATATAATTACAATAATTACTGTCAACTAGTTTATCTTCTAAATTATCATAATCCTCTGTCACTCAAAGTTCCATACAATCGGCCGTCGTAAATATAATTGTCAGACCCTCTACATCATCAAACTTTCTCAATTTATATTTATCATTTCACCGTAATTCATATGGATTGAAAATTTTGAAATTTATCTTCAATCACTGAAGATGACTTTAAAAGGATCTATCCCAAACCAACGATAATTAGTCATATTTATACAGAATTATGCTAATTGTGGATGTCAGATTAGAACCACAGTGTATATCCACCTTCATACATCCCACTCATCAATACTGTGATAATTATCCTGATGAGTTGCCCCTTATTCAAGGTTCTGAACCATCCTTCATCCCTTTTAGATCATTATTTACTTAATAAAAAAGCTGATCAACCAACTACTATAGTTACATTTTGTAGTTTCCTTTTCATTATATAATTGCTTTAATCAGATACACGGAGAAAACGTTTCATCAAGAATGACTATATTTACTACTACTCGTAAGATGGATTTTTTGAAAATAAAGATTTTACTATATTCAATTTCAGTATTGTAGACATCCTAACGAAAAATTACTATATTATTAGTAATCTATACAGTAATAAAGAATACTATTTTCATTTTAAAAAGGCTCATCCTACGTGTAGTAGTAAATATAGTATTTTTTGATAAAACGTTTTCTTCATATATATAATGCAGATAAACTCAATTTAAAATTTTTCGACTATTATCAAACCTTTAAGTTGTTAGAAATGATTTTTTTATCTTCTGAAATTTAATTTTATATATTAAAAAAATATGTTTTTTTTGGATTAGTTATAAAAAATAAAATAGATACACATACATATCTAACAAATTAAAGTACACCAAAATGAATTTTTCAAAAAGTAAATTTCTATATAAACATACAGTCGAGTTATGATTCTGAGATAATTCTAAATGTACTGATGTACAACTTGATAGTCGTCAAAGCTGATTATTTAAACAGAAATTGGCTTCTTTAGAAACCAATTCAAATAATTTGAAAACCATAAACTGCAATATTCCTATCACTAGAGATAAATCAATCTATCCCACTATCATGACTTCTATCACGTATTTAGATACTTAATTGTGATTATTGTTTTTATCTTCTGCTTTTAATTATTAAATACCATAATCACTGCTTCTTAAATAGTTCTTGTAATAATTATCTATCACTTTCATCGACTTTAGTAAGAACAAATCCTGGCAACGTGAGTCTTCTTTGCTCACATCTTTTCACATCACGCATTGTTTCGAGCACTGCATTTACAAATTCAGCTCTACGCAAATTAGCCTCGACATTGATTGTGACTTCATTGATGTCATCACTACCTGATTTGAAACTCCATTATCGCTGTCTTGCCTGGTTGCTCCCCGCTGCAGTAAGCGTATATACCATCTTGTACCATCTTGTGTATTTTTTAACTTTATAGGATATAATTTAATAAAATATATTTATGAAACAAGTTCTAATAAACTTTCCCCTTATCTGTAGTTTACAATGTCATTTATTAAGCATTTATAAAATATAATCAAATCCCGGTTATAATTAAATATTTAATCTAACAAAGAAATTTTAATATCTTTAACTTTAAATATATCTAACTATAATAATTTTATTAATACGAATATATTGCACAAATGAAATATGGAAATTTATTCAATTAAATCATTTATAATTATATTAATATGTATATTTAAATCATGATAAATTCATACGATGAAAGATATTTGGATATGCCGTATAACTAATATTGTATAATCAATTAATATTAATTATTAATCAATGTTAAATATATAATTAATAATATGTAAAAAAGATTGAAATTTATTTCACAATTTAAATTTTCGGTTTGTAGGGTTTTTTTATTCCTTTAATTATTTTCGTAATTGCAATGTTCGAAGCGGTTCCAAATTCAGTTTGTTCATTCTAATTAATTGACGTTCATTATAACAAGAATTCAATTTTCAGTTCAGTCAAACATGTAAAATAAGTTCATGGACAAATTCTGTTAAATTAACAACCAATTATAGACAAAAATTGTTTGTTTTTTGTATCATGTATTCATTTGACAACATTTCGGTGTATAATTGTCATCATCAAATCGTTTATGTTCTTCGTAAAAGTGAATTCTAGTTTGTAGAATAAATTATCTGCAATTTATGTTTCATCCCTCTGCAATTGATAAATCATACATGCATATAAAATAATTGAAATATGAATATTGTTAAATTAATAATTAATGCAATAATGAAAAATATTCCAAAACATTTAATCAGAAAATGTATTACATTATTAGCTTGAATTCTATAACAATTAATTACATTCATATTTGATATAATATATAATATCGATAAACATTTAAAAAATATGCTTTGAAGAAAAGTATATCTATTAGAGCAGAAACTTTGTCATAAACTATTTTGATGCTATTAAAATCAGTGATTACTTCGTCTAAAACTTGGATGTTTATTTATTGAGTTCTGAAACATATTAATTGGATTAAGATTACGGGTTAAAACTTTAAAATGGTATTTTATTTAATACAATGGTTAACCAATATATTATATATATTATATAATTAAATTTGTTATATCATAAAAAAATACTAAAATGGAATTAGCTCAGTTGGAAAACTTGCTATTGAAATTTAGTATTTCTTATTTTAACGATAATTTATTAATTTATTTAATAAAAAAATATAAAATTTTTTTTTTTTTATCAAATCAATTCAACAAATTTTGTGCAAGAATTTGTTCAAAATGATCACAACAGATTATGAAGTTTTAATATTCTAATCTGAAATGAGGTTAATAAAAAGT
>JABFQC010005162.1:0-11902 GCA_022817085.1 Psilanteris sp. ZL-2020 | reverse complement strand
ATGTACGCGTAGTATAGTCGGAAGCTTCAGATGTGGAATATAGTCAGCACATACATATAGAAATAAGAAAAACAAAATGGTTAATTAGTGAAAATAAATAATCCTTGTAAAAGAAAAAAAAACAACAAAATAATATATAAAAAATATTATAAATAAAAAAATATTTAAAATTATATATATAATTGTGATTACGTAATACCTAATTAAATGTGCGGGTATAATTAAAGAATTGAATATAATATAATTTACACACGCAGAGAAAATTTTTGTTAATTTAGTCAATCAAAATTGTTTAACATTGAATAAACAAAATGTTCTCTATGTGCATAAAAGATATACAAGCCTTTTGATAAGATAAAACCTGTTTTAAGATTTGTAATAAAATATTTTTGAAAATAATAAATATTCTTCCATTACAAATATTTTATTTATTAAAAAATATATAATTTTTAGATTTCATATTTAATATATTTAATAAATTTAAGTATATAATGAAAAATATATATATATATCTATATATATATTATAATAAATATAATAACTATTAATATTCTTTATTAAAATTGAATTATGAATAAGTTTTTAAAAATATTTCCAATATATCACATTTATATTTTATTACCGAATAAATTGCATTACATAAACAAAAGACATTTCTATAACTTTAAAATAATCATTGCTAGATATATAATGATGTTAATATTATAATCTTATACATTTTTAGATGTAATTTATATTATTATGACAATGATATGTCATGCAGACAATTAAAATACTGATTATGAGTATTAAATTATCTATTATATACAAGATAGTTACGGTGGGATAACTTAAGACACTGACTGATGAGATCCTTCAGAAAAGTCGTGCTACAGATAATATCAAAAAAGGTATGCGCTGCAAGAATGTTCTGTATATCATACAAATAAAAGTGGTTAGACAAATGTTTTCAGTCTTGTAAACAGATATCTTTGAAAGGTAATTATATTATAAAACAAAAGGATTGCAAATTGACAAGAATCAGCTCTAAATAGAAATAGTGTATATCATATGACAGTTTATTGCAAATAATCTTAAAGAAAATATGAAGTATATATTTATTTTTACCTTCTTTAAGCTGATATTTCTAAAGTTTAAATTAATTATATATACTATTATTACTTATAAGTAAACCATAATTCAAACATGATTTAATAATATATTAAAATTATTTTATATAAAAATAATCTTCTATATTAGTTTACTGAAAAAAAATAATTAAAGAAATTGATTCAGTGAAACGATAGATTTACCATTAAATTTATCAGTAGATAATTGTATATTTAATTTAATATAGAGAACTAAAGGTATATACATTTCAAAATAATAAATTTGCTATATGATTTTTATCGTAATAATATAAATGTTTTCAATAATTTTTAAAACACATTTTTCTTTGTATTTTCAATTTTTTTATTTTTTAAACGAAATTTCTGAAAAATATGTAATTAATATAAATTAAACTAAGATTCTTACTTAAAACTGTTTACAATCGGAATAGTAGATTTTAGTATAGATTATGTTTTATCTTTTTCTGTTCTGTAACATATTAATAGTAAGGTAAAAACTGTAAATTTGACAGTGTAACTAGTTTGACAAGAGTTTACGGATTTAGAATAATGAACATGACAAGCTTGGAAAATTGTACAAAGCTTTTGAACTGCAATTTTAAATATTGCTTTATCTGTTAACATTGTGTTAACTTGTTGGAGATGTATACCTAATATAAAACTAGTTTCATAACTTGTTAATGTTATCAGTTTAAACTTATATAAATTAATTAATTGCTTCTATAATTTATTTACGAAATGAAGTAATTTTTTTTAATTAAAAATTATATTTTTTTATGAAAACTAATATATCCCTATCAGCGAATAATATTATTTAATATGCATAGAATATTCTAGGTACATTATAATATTCCTAGAACATTCTACGAATATTAAACAATATTATTCGCTGATAGGGATATACTAAAAAATTGTACAAAAATGTTTTTCGATTTACTTAAATTTGTTTAAAGGTTAATATGTGTGTAATTAAATAAAGCAAATAATAAATGAATTTAAATTAAATATATTGAAATGAGAATAAGTTTTTAAGATATATATATAATATAGCTATACCTATAAATATTATTTTTATATTTAATTTTTATTTAATGTAAGTTTTATTTTATATTTCAAGTTAAGTTTGAAATGGTACATTGAGAAAAAATTATATAGTAAGTTCTACTGACAAGTTTAGTTAAACTACTATCATAACCGTTAAAATCAGTTAAATTAGCTGTGAGATTCAATTTTGGTTAAAATAACTATAATCTTAAGTTGTAATGCAACCGAAACTGACATTCTTAACTGAAACAATTGAAACATTCAATATAATTGACTGAATTTGTTAATTCAACTGTCATAATTGGCTCCTTGTCCTATCAAAATATTTAATCTTTTCAGTTGAATTAACTGATTATTTTCGTTTATGACCTACTTTACTGAAAACGCCTTTAAATTTATTTAATATACTATTTTTTCTCTGATTTGAAATTATTACATTTGCACACTTGAACATTTTCGATTTGTTTATTAAAAAAAAAAAATGAATGTACCATGAAACAAATTGCGTTCAGAAACTTGTGTAAAATTGTACAATTAAAACAAGGGAGATTGTAAAGCCTCTAATCAATGTCATTTTTCCTAAATCATTTTTTAAGGTTGCAAGTGTCATTTAATCAAAGGAAATGCTCCTTTCTTCATAAACGCAATACGGAAACATTACTCATTTTAACATTGGATTATTTATTAATTTAAATTATTTATATCAATTAAACTATTTTAATGAAGACATTATAAAACACGAATACTGGAATAATTAAGGTAAATTAAAAGAAATACATTGACTATATATTTGTTCATTAAAATACTTATTACTTTATTATTTAAAGTATTATTTAATTTGTATACCTTATGATTATATTTAAAGAATATAATTGTAAGAAATTATAAAAGATTTATAAAATAATAAGATAAAATAGATTTCTAATAATAATTGAAAATCCATATTATACGGTCTCGAAATAAAAAAATATTCTTCAAAAAGAAAGTCTTTAACAATAGTAATAATATCATTTTTTATTATATAATGTATTTTTAATGAATTTGTCAACGATTTTTTAACAAATTTTAATATTATTGAAAGATAAATTTCTTTTTGATTAATAATTTACAGCAACACTGTAAAGAGTGAATCATTAGCAGAGAATATAATTTTGTCACACATTAATAATAATAATAACACGCATAATTTGTTGTTATCATTATCACGATGAAATAGAAATGTAGATCATTGCAGGTGCGTGGTAGTACGAAATTATCAGCGAGTTAATTATCTGGTACGCGATGTAACCGAGAAGTCCTCGCGGCATGCATGGCATTAGTAAATTCTTACTTTTGTTCGACACTGCGCTGATGAGTGTGGTCGAACACGGTCATATCGAGAAGAGGGAGTTGTTGCGCGGATGATCGCGCGAGTATAACGAGTCTCTCGGTCGTTACAATACGCTCCGTAATTAAGAAAACGACTCTACTAATCACTTCGTGCGTCTACGCCAAACTCGAAGAATACGTTCAGAATTCAGACTGGCAACGCTCAGAACGAGGGATGAAACGTAACGTCGCAAAGGGTGTGCGTGTTGCACGCACCTACGTGTGCGCGTATACGGACAGGAAGCGACGCAGTACCTTTGTAATTAAACTCCTTTTATCGGTGATATTCTAATGAAACGGCGAATATAATGATCGAGCGTCGCCCTCGTGTACCTAAGTACATGCTTATACGTGGCATGGTGGGTTACGTGCAGATCAAAGGTCATGATTTTTTTACTTTTCTTCTGCGATCACACTTCGCAGGCTCGTGTCGACATCTTTTAATTTATACCAATCCTCGTTACAAGGAACTGATTTCGTGCCAAGAAGGCCAGAAGCACGGACTTCACGATTTTATTCCAAATTGATATCAATTTTGCCATCTGTGCGTATCTCGCTGATCAACGTTTGTGCCATTTCTTTTCATAAACATATATTTTTTGTAAAACCGTTAAATCGTCGAAACCGACGGCGGTATCATTATCATTGCGTTATTTATCGCAGCCGTTTATTTATTGCAAAAACGTTGCAAAGTAGTCTCCGTGGTACAATTATTATATATTTTGTTTGCGCGTGAATGGGTTCTGGTTAAGTTTTTATGTCGCAAGATTGTAAGGATTATATTTAAATGCATGGTTTATCAGCATATATCTATGCCCGTACACATTTTCTATAGACACGTAATGTGTAACGAAGCAATTTATTTAATGTGCAGTTGCGTACAAATAAACAAAAAATCTATATGTTTATAAATGAACGGACAATAAAAATGATGCTCAACAAGCGGCACACGCATTTAGCCATTCCAACCACGTATATACAGACCATTGAATATAACTATATACGCATTCGAGATGAATATAATTATAACACTCTTTAACATAATAAGCGAACATCTCGTAAGTAACACATAATCATATCTCTCGTCTCATTTCTCTCAAAACGAGCCGTCAGCTTAATCTTCATTCCGATCACAATTAACCTCGTCCATTAACACGCAATCCTTTGGTCGAAATATCAAACAAAATATCCGCTGCCGCCGAGCAGAGTCGCGTTGATGCACAGACCCGAACAGAAACAATTACCAGATCTCACGGTGTAAAACGTTCATTCGCGTAACCACGTATTATAAGGTACACGTTGGTTCGCATGTCGTGCAAGAGCATCCACGCGATCATACGTATACGCGTTCAATTATTATCCGTCCTTTAATTAATCAAGCGTAATTCGCGACTGATTTCAGCCTTTTCAGATTCAAGCGCGAAACATATTTGCCGGCGAGGCGGAGGTACGGCAAGCTGGAAGAGCAATCAGACGATTCATTCGCTTAGCAGCAACAAGATCCCCGCGTATCGGATCTTAGATCTAACCCTATACTACCGTTCGAGGATACCATTACAAGCGCGCACGATCGAAAATGGTTTTTCATTCTGCAACGAGTCGTTTTATTTTTGTCGTTGAAGTATTATTAATGAACGCAAAATTCAGCATCGAATTTGGTTTACTCGGCGTTCATTTATACAAACTTCGTGTCATCAGAATTGCGTTTATATTTAATTACTGCTTGTTAGAAATACTTTATAGATAGATTTACTGAAATCTTTTCGCTCGTATCTTTCACAATAATGGAATTGAATTACATTTATTTGGGCGTCGATTTAATATTCGCATTAAGAGTTTTGGATTTAACCAGCGGCTTAAGAGTTATTTAGCTTTCCCACAATGCAAAATACATTTTTCACAGTTTTTCAGGCAGAGCGGAACTTCAAAGATATCGAGTAGCTAAGCAACAGGCATTATATATTGTGTATGTCATCGACAAGACCAGCGCAGAGTACACAGTGCACTGTGGACAGTGCATATAAAGAGCTGCTCTGAGAAGGGTTAATTAGCAATTTTTATTTTCATTGCGTACGTGCTTAGAGAGTCTGTTTACCATTTTAAGTTTAGTTTGAAGGAAGATGAGGAAGCATATAGTAGCAGGGAAGAAAAAACAAAAGATGTGTGCTTAGATGTAAATGACATAAAGAAAGATAAAAACGAGAACGAAACAGATGCTCGGCATTCGTTAATGTTTTGTTAAATAATTACATAATAATTTCATTTTAGTTGATTGGTATAACATATACTACCAAAGTGTTTAAGACGTACATTAAGACAACATTGCAATTTTAATAATAACGGCTATAGTTTATATGGAATTTTCAATATTTTTAATAAAATCGTTTTATCTTTATCTTTTTTTTATTATACAAATGTTACATTCTACTGACTTTTAATACAAACATTTTTCTTGTAATATTTTGCTAAATGTAATTTCAATTTAAATTTGTTTTGTCATAATGTAACAAATATTTTGTTTTATTATGGCAATTTTTAATTCATGTAGAAACTGTATAATATATATTACAACAAATTATATGTTGAAACTAAGACAGATAAACATTAAACTTTTATGACATTATATATTTTAGGTATACCAAATAAACAGTATATACAAATAATATATATGTTTCAGGTAAACGATTCATTTCAAAAAAGCAGTTCCGCCGAATTACCTTAGCTCATCTGCAAATATCGGTTTTGGCGTCAGTAAAAAGTCGACACAAAATAGTAGGTATATGACTCTAAAAGTAAAATTTATGATCAAAGAAGAATGAACACCGTTGTTGGGACCATACTGTTTCACTATCTATATTAGTTCAAATAAAGTAGACAGTTTTTGTTTGATTTTATGAAGTATTTATTCAATATAATAAAGTACTCTGATCGTATATATATATATATATATATATATATATATATATATATAAATAATTTTTTTATTTAATTTATTTTATAAATAATCCGATAAATGTTGTAGATTAATGGAGATACTTCATCCAATTTTGAAAATATAGTTTTGGTTTATTTTGTTACATTAAAAAAACGTTATATTATATGTGCGTTACTGTTATCAGTCACATTTATTAATTTAATTTTCTGCATTTTGTTCTAAGGAAGTATTTCAAAGAAGCAACAAAATGACTTTCGTTCACATTTGATGACATTTATTCTGTTTGTTACGGGTTCATCAAAGGCATATACATCAAAGTAAACAAACGCTACCATTAGCCACTACAGTCGGTATAGGAGTACAAAGCAGGATTCAGTTCCGGGTTCGTTTTTTGAGATTGATACAATGTGGATGCTAGCTTAAAAGTTTCTTGGGGATTCTTTGGATGGTATGAAGTATGCTGCGGGTCACCCCGGAGTTCAAGAGCAAAAGCGCGGCCGAGCGCCGGGACAAAGGCTCGTGGCGACGCCCCGCTGCCCTAAGATGCATACTCGATATAATCTACTTGTGTATCTTTGCGTTATGTTTATGCCTGTGCATACGTAAAGAGTGTAGTTACCTTGCCATGAAATCTCGGTTATTCTTATCTTCTGTATACCACATTGTGACACATTCCACACTTCTACAGCATATAATGCTATTCTACTCGTTTGTATATGCTATTCGTATATACATCTCTAGGTTTTCAAATCAATACTGAAGAAAGCAGTAATACATTTATTTCTATTTCGAATTTTGTATTAAACCCGATGGCGAAATATTCAGCAATTGTATTTGTACCTAAATATAAAGTAAATGTATATAGAAATATGTATAATTTATTTTCGTTTGCTATGGCAAATACATTTAATTGGAAACTTTATAATGTCAATTAAAATTGAGTAAAACAATTGTCTGTATTCAATGGAATTTTATCCATGTTAATTACGGTGGTAACAAATAAGAATTGGTGGTTAAAATGATTGCCGATTTCAATAACTAAGAATTTAGTTGTTAAATTGTATCACCATATAATACTTTGCTTCTATATTTTTTATACGCATACATTGATAATTATACAATGTCTCTTATATCAATTATATGATAAATCAATTTATTTTATTTTTTCCTAAACGTGGTGTAGCATTATTAGAATTCCTTTTAATCGTCACTTGATTTTTTTTAAATTATTTTTCCTAAAATATAATTTTATACACCAAAAATCAATGATCCAAATCCAATAATATCTAATAATAGGTAATAGTGCAAAAAGTTGTTTGCTTTTTTGGTCTTTATAATGTGTGTAATAACCTTCTACAGCCTTTTTTTAATTCATGTATTTTTTATGCAATTTTTCACTTACTCAAGATAATTTTGTTTTATATCTAGTGTGGATAGTAGAAAATTAGATTAATTAAAATATAGAAACTATCAATTAAAACAAAATTGTGAACAAATCTTGAAAATTGTTTTCGTTATTTTTTAAAACATTTAAATTGGAACATATAAACTGTAATGAAAAAAATATCCTATATCTTTACTTCTTCTGATTATATAGTTATCACAATTTGTGTTTATACTTATCACTAATTTGTTTTAGAGTTTTCAAATCGAGAAATATCAAGTAAATGTCGACGAGTACCGCGATCACGAAACTAAGCTGCGTCTGACTTCCATAACACGAAAAGCCATACGTCAGAGTAAAATCGAGTAGACGCAACGAAACTCGCTTTACGAAGAAGAGGAGGAACAATTTTACAACCGACTTAAAATATTCTACAGACTGATGGTAAAAAATCTATACATATATATTGAATTTTGTGCGAATACTTCAAACGCATTTTCTCAAATCTACATTAATTATTTAAATTAAATTACGTTAAACTTAGATGTATATTTTTGTCTCTATTGTGATACAATTATAAAACAAGAAATAGTACATGTGACTATATAAAATATAGAAAAAGAGCCTGTGTAATTAAATTTATTCATGTTAAAATTAGTCTTAAAATCAGTGTCCGTACTGATTATTAAATATACATTCTGGAGGTCACTACAAATGGAGTTAGAAAGAATAAATAAATTAATATAATTAATTTAAAAATACACGCAGAATTATATTTGTCCACGACAAATGTAACTAAACTATAAAAAAGCGTGTATTATTAAATAAAATAATAACAGCACTTTAGCCCGATTCATCGTATAACATTTTACAAAATACATTGAAAAATGTATGCATATTTTAAATATATTAAGTCAAATAAATAACTCAATTCATAAACACATATATTGAAATAATAATCTCACGACGACACGTATGATAAACTTTAAAAGTTAATAAAAGAAAGTTTGGTCGTAATATTTTGTCTACAGCTGAATTAATGCCGATTAAAGTTCAGGACTACGATTCAGTACATCTTACCGACACCTTATAAATCACAAGTTTATATATTCAAAGGTTATTGATTAGATTTCACTATTATTTCCTTTAATGTTGCGACTGCAATTTGAATATTTAGTTAAGTTGAATACACGAACGTAACAGTGAATCAGTATAAATGCAAACTGTAATAGTAATTACAGCCTTAATTGCATGCATAACTACAACGCATTATAGACCATTAATATTACACTCATCTACTGGTATTTAAACCTCAACTGTAATCGGCAATCAAACCGTTCAAAATTACGTTGTTTTGCTGTTCAAGAATAACGAATTTGCAGGCGATTTTTCTCACGGATCCTGATCTTTTGTTGGCTGCAAAATAATTCTTGAGCGAACAGTTTACCATGTTTACATTCTCAAGATACTTCTCTACACGTACAACACCGATGCGTTGCAAGCAACAAACACGATTTCTATTAACAATCCGTATACCATACACTTTGGCCGACCATTCCATCAAACTCTCGGTACTTCGACGCCTTTCGATTTTGTCTGAATTGTATTAATTACAACACCTTCGCGATCAATCATACCTGCTTTCACATTCCACATCTCGAGTGACACGTTTATTTCATTAGACATAAAATTGCCTCTCGCCCTATTATGTTAGTTTCGTCCGTAACGTGGAAGGCCCAATGCAAGAAGGACAACCCTGAAGACTCAGCCGAACGGTTGAGCGAATGGAAATTTTAATTTGATGCGAGAAGCAAAAGTGACGAGGAAATTAAGGCGGTGAAAAATGGTGGCGGAGAAGAAACGAGATCGTGTGCAAGGAAGTATACGTACGGATATCAACGACGCAGATCGGGGAAAAGGGCACTGGAATTATCAGGATATCGTGTTACTGTCAGTAAAGAGGCATTAATGCATTCATATCGCATTCCTGCTCTCGCCGGACCCAGCTATGCCTCGTCCGGCGTTGCACTTGTCGCGTGCAGCTCGCTGCGTTTGCCTGCAACTACGTTTGTATACACGCTCGCACGGCTTGGTGTGCGGGTCACGTGAACGCGCACACAATCGCGTATCAACGGACGCAGCGCATGCAAGTACATTGGTAACGATTCAAATATCGGCTCGCCACTTTGTACCCGCTTCAAAACCCGGTATTTAAAATTTGTATCAGCAGATGTGCAATTTTCAATGTATGATTGGAATATACGTTTATTGAAAGTAATGCAAAAAGCAAACTGCATCGGGTGGCTCTGTCGCTTCAAGTCCGTGCAAGTTGTATTCATGGATAAAGAGGTACTAAATGAGAGTTTGTTAAAATTATGGTAATCACGATACAAGATGTGGCGGTCATTTACGTTAGCTCTAATGTATCTCGTATGATTGCGAATAAATTAAGAGCTTATTGAATTCGTTTTGGTAGATTTTTAGAGATTAACATTTTTCTTTTGTTATTTTGATGAAGTAATTTATCGTTATCTGCGGTGCAGCACATTATCATGCGTACACCGTATGCTTTTGATTCAAATGAATTGAAAACTCAAACTGATGATTCAATGGGTGTGTAAAAGTAAGGAGGGATTTGGAATAAATAGTGCGGATTGTAGATTTATATATGAAGAATTGCTGTTATTATTACTGGAATTACGTTGTGTATAAGATGGCGTATGCTAATTTACGCGTACTAATCAAATAGTTCATTTATTCTTTTAAAAAATAATATAAAGTTAATATTCATATTTTAGTTATACCTATAAAACATATTTCATGCCAATTTTAAAATATAGATATTTTAATTCGAAAATTACTTTTATACATGAAGAAAGATGTTATATTAAAAACTAAATTATGACTATACATTGTGGTATTTCAGGGATATGGAAACAAATATTTCAAAAATTATTATACGTCTTCTATACAATGCTGTATCCTGTAGTCAGATTAGCTACATTTTATAAGACAAATTTCTATAAAGTATAGTAATTTACATAATAATTATGATGATATGCTTATAAAACTATAAGTATGATATTTTATAATTAACTTTTTTCTACGTGTAGCTATCATTAATTATTAATAAAGTAATTGTTTGTAATTATGTTATGAACAGCTTAAAGAATTAATAATGATATGTAATTAAACATTGAATGCATTAATCAACTATATATATGCATCACAAGTTATGAAAACATTGTCTGCATAAATCGTACAAATATACGTCCATATTATTACCGTTCCAACATTATACTAATTTTCCTTTATGTAATAGTTAACGTATTCACGGAAGGACAATATTGTACCTTAAATAGGCGTTAGATTTTTATTTATGCTTTGAATAAATTAATTTTAATTGTAAGTGCGAAATTAATCAAAACTCCCTGCATTGAGGGCGATTAAATGTAACGTATAATTTAGGCGATTATAACGCAATTAAATAAAAACGAAGTGGCTGTTAGGAGTTATATTTGCTCAGTCTACAACCTGTGCAGAAGTAAGAATATAAAGTGTTATTCGTGAATTATAGACTGGCATTATCTAAATTACATAGTGGAATGTTATAACTTTTTATTCTACAACTGCTTTCATAGAACACCTCGTTTAACAGTTTTTACCGATGGCTGATTTTGCGATATTTACTTTATAATCAGATTGTTGGCAGTTTTTTAAGTGCCAAGGTATGTATTAAGTATTAATTAGAATCAACACGGCGAACGTATTGTTTTACAATTTATAATTGCAAATGTGAATATTAAACAATATTTTAACATGCCACTTTATGCAATCTGCTATTGTCAAACAACTCGAGTACTCTCATGTTTTTCAATGACACTAAATAAAAATCAGTCATCTGACACGATATGAGACGCGATTAAAAGTTATTATGACAGTAAATTTGTACTACACGTTTAATTTTCATCAAAAGCGGAATCAAAACCTGGAAAAAGTATATTCGTATATCAGAACTATGTAATTTTTAACTACACTTTGCTATAAAATTAAATTCATGAA
>JABFQC010005161.1:0-11902 GCA_022817085.1 Psilanteris sp. ZL-2020 | reverse complement strand
GTGTTATACAGTGATAATTGCATAAAACGTTGTAATATATGCTGAAAATGTTTCAATAAATGCAACTGACGTTGTATTTTTTAAAACTTAAATTGTACTTATTGAAACTTTTTTTGCAATTATCACAGTATAACACAGCCGTCATAGGATTAATCGTATACGTTGTAATATTTAATATATTATTATTTCTTTCAGTGTATATACACATACAACAAGTATTAGTAATACATTTTTCATCTCAAAATTAAAATTGTGTATTTCAAAGATAAACAATTACATATTTAAAATTACATAAAACATATAATCATCAACTCTTCTATTCATTTCACAGGGTTAATTAAAATCAAGATTACTAATTAACAATAATTAGTAATCTTGCGCATCTTTAAATTCTTCCACGTAATTATTCACTCTTACAATTTATAATTCACCCACTTTCTTTTTATTTAATATGTGACCCAATTTAAGTGTTGATTCACGTTTTTATAGTGCCTGAATCTGCATGAAAACGGACGTTTAATGTGAAAATTAATAACTGGTTTTCTTTCAGGAATAATGACCGAGGGTATTTATCGCAGAAGCGGATCAAGCAGCGCAGTGGCAAGATTATTGGAAGCACTTAGACGTGATGCGTGGGCCACGCAAATAACCAAATCATCTTATTCAGAACATGATGTTGCCACCGTATTAAGACGGTTCCTCAGAGATCTGCCCGAACCACTTTTTCCTGCAAATATTCATGATCAATTATGCCGGACGACTGGTACGGCACAAATTTCGATTACTTCTTCTTAATCACATTTTATTCGCTTATATGTATACACTTGAGAAAACTGAATTGTACAATACTAATAATAGTAAGATATCGTGGATGCTGATTGATTAAGACCAATGAATGTAGCAATATAATTGGTAAAGAAGATTACTATATTAAATAGTCAAGGTACAATATCATATAGTTTCAGTTACAATTTGGGTTGTTTCTGCACAGAGTCTAGACAGTCTAAACGTGCACAGACAGAGTCTATCACGCAGAAAAATGTTGCATTAAAAATTACTGAATGTTCAGTAAATATTATTCAAAACACAGTAACTCACGGACAAAACCAAATTTCAGTTAGAAATTACCAAACTTTTCAGTAAACACTGATGAGTGTTTGTAAATATATACTGAAAATTCATCAATGTTTACAGTAAAAGTTCGGTATTTTCTGACTAAATTTTCGTTTTGTCCTTGAGTTAATGTGTTTTTCATAATATTTACTGAACTTTCAATAATTTTTAATGCAACATTTTTCTGCGAGTACAAAGTTGAAAAATCCAGCGTTGACATGATAATGAAAAGTAGATTTACCAAGAACAAAGACTATATTATTCAACATCGTCAGTAATTAGCGCAGCTTTCAGTGTCGGTTTATTAAAGAATTTCTCATGTACGGCATAGGGAACTTTCCATTATGCAATTCGATGCGGCAACGCTATAATACCGAACTCGATTTCACAAGAAAAAGAGTAACTTTTCAAATAAAACTGAATAATATTTACATATTATGTGCAAAGTAACTTCAATTTACGAGCAGAATTAATAAAACTGATTCCCTTTGACGCACGCAACACAAACATTAATTTGTTCCAGTTAATGTAGAGAGTTATTGTAATCAAGAATAACGAAATTTTAATGAAAGGAAAATAATTTTCATTACTCATGCATCAGTCGACTTATAAAACCTATGACTAATAAACGAATCGCTGTTTAATTATAATTATTAATCAAATTGTTATGCCCGTAAAGTCTGTTCGAGTCTGCTAATTTTAAGCGAAACAAATAATTATTCCTTAAAACGCTACACCGCAATTTTTGATTTGATAATAAATTTGGTCCATTGCGACGCGTTCTATAGCATTATGCGTTTATGCGTAGTCAATCAATTTAACCGTTTAGTAGTTTCTCTTCATTTACGAGTCTTCTAACTACGTCGGTTTCAATGACCCTAAGTCCAGAACAATAAAAATTCCATTTACTCTAACTGTTTACTTCAGTTACGAGCTGGTTGCACTAAAAATCGTTGTCTTCGTAATACAATTTGAATGAAGTTTCAAAAATACATTTCTGCAAATGTCTATGCACGCACAAATGTCTGGCAATGGAACAAAGGATCCTTCTAAAAGACGTTAAAAATAAGCGACGCAACGGTGTTAACAAGAAAATGACTATCCTGTCGTAAACCTTGCACGAAAAGTGAGTGACCGATAAAACAACAACGAAATCCGGCGAGTATTTTTGTACATTGTTTCTCTACACCCTCGGCGGAAGCTGCGATAGATTTCTTAATTTAGCGTTGGAACATTGAACCCGATAATGTGCGCAGGGGGTCTTTTTGCAGTCGCGACTGACTCGGGATTCAGAGCATGATTCATCAGGAAATCTACGAGCAATCTAATTGGCGAATAGCATTTGCGACCGTTTAATTCATTTCCAACTTAATGGAATAATGACAAAGAGTATCTGATTACAGCATCAAAAGTCGCGTAACACGTATAGCTGCGAGAGAAGGGTTATGGGTTTTTTAAATTAAAATTCTTCCGTATATAGTTATTAATTACAATGAAAGTTAACAATTAAATCGTCTTAAACGTTATTCATTTGTGGAAAAATGTCTGACTTATACTAGTAGAATCGTGGGATGGTTTGTTCCTTAATGTACATTTTTTAATGCAATATAATAATTGATATGCTATAAATAATAATGTCTATTGTATATATAAAAATATTTGTTATGAATGCTTCTATCCTACAATCGTTGTAAAATACAGTAAATTTTACTGTAATATTTTGTTCAGTGTACTAGTAAGGATATAGTTATTTATTTAGTTAATTTTTATACTATAGTAATTGATATTATTCACTATAACATAATCATTATAAATATAAATAATAATATAAACTTTAAATGTTTGGTGAGAATTAATGATAATAATCTACAATTGTTACACAAATATTTTAATTGCGGTTGATGATAATTGGAAAATTAGCAATGAGAGTTCATTGATGCTATTAAGAAACTTTTTCACAATGAGGGCTTGTAATGTTTTTATACATAAATTAGTAATTACCGCAGTTTTATTAGTTTATTATTTGATATAAAGTTTTTGATTGGGATTAAACAAGTCATAGCTTAATTTTGTAGTTATTACTGGAGTAATGATTTATTTCAATAGTATCATTTATATTTAATGATTTTATCCTTATGTAAACCAGTTACTAAATATAATTGTTATTACACTTGCAGTTATCGAAAATCCTACTGACAAGATTCGAGCTTACAGGAACGCGCTGGTGAACTTAAACGTAGTTGCCACGTCAACCTTGAGGCGAATTTTAGCTCATTTGCATTGCATTTGCCAGAAAAGTGACAAAAATTTGATGAACGTAGAAAATATTGCTGCTATTTGGGGACCCACATTGATGCACGGGGGCGATAATAATGCAGAGGAATGGAACAAAAGCGAGTCCATGGTGTTGATAGATCTGATAAAGATGTATCCAGATATATATCAATTGTCCAAGCTGGATCTTGCTAAGGAAGCGAAAATTTTAGAAGTCTTGGAAATGCATGTTACAAATAATGGTCTGCGTGGACCACCTTCTGGGGACCTCAAAATCTGGATCTATATAACATCTAAATTCGGGGAATGCGTGAATGTTACTGTAAGGGCCATTAAAATAGCAATATTTATATTTTAAAATGATACTGTACGTTGACAGGAAAAATTTCTCTAGCTGTTAATTAAGGTGTAATTTAAATGAGATGTAATCTTCTTCGAGTTTTAAACTTTCCGGTTTTATTTTTTCTAAGCCTTGGCATCTTGTCAAACGGTTTTAAGTTATACAACGCAGTGTGATGCATGACTCATATAATACATGCTTCTTACTTATCAAGGTATATTACGTAAACCCTGTTAAATTGGTTTGTGCGTTTATTTAAATTTCTATTTTACATTTTTTAAATGAAACATAGTAAAACTGTACAGTATATATATTTTCACGAATGAAACCCTTTATTCCAGATTGGACCTCAAAAAACAGCCTATGATATCTGTTGCGAACTTGCGCCGAAATTGTTTTCAGCGCCTCACGAATTATGCCTGGAAGAATGCTGTTTGCAAGAATGTCTGGAACGCCCGTTACATCACAACGAAAAAGTCTTGGAAGTGGTAGCGAAATGGGGATATTGGGACGCGGAAGATCGCAAAGATAATGTTTTAATTTTGAAAAAAGACAGGATCTACAAGGATCTTATTCCTTTAGTAAGATAAAGTTTATATCACATAATACTTTAGTACACATGAATGACTGAATTCTAATAATAAAATATAATAAAATGAAAATACAAATTAAAATTAAAGATTTAATTAATAGACAAATTACGTGTTTAAATAATACAATGTCATAATATCACAATGTACAAGATAATCAACAGACTCAGAAAAATTAAACTTAGAAAAGTGCTGTTTATAACACTAATTTGGCGACATTAAAACAAAATTCTAAAAATTACTGTTTATAATAGCATTATACTAAAAGATAGAAGGAAAATTTGGTATGAAAAACTGTATTTTTGCAAGGAAAAACAGTAATTTTTAGGTTTTTACTTTGATGTCTCCAAATTAGTATTAGCAATTTTCTACGTTTAATTTTTCTGAGCGCAGACTTAGTTTTCAATTTCGTAGACTGGTTTGTTATTTTACATACTTTATTATTAATTTTATTTATACGTAAAACCGCTGAGCGTTCAATATAACGCATTTATATACTTCAATTTAGAAGATACTGCGTTTCATTTTTGTTTATATTCTAAATTTGAATGTTCCTCTATTGACATTTTTATTCGTATAAGTTCAATGTAAAACGTACATGGGTTCATGGTCATATACCACGAGGGCGAAATATTCCCACCGTAGATATATGTCCAGCTTGAAAATATCAGATTGCGCGGGCCGGAAGATAAAAGAAATTCTCGCGCTGTGAAAAACAGGATGTAGTTTAATTGGACTTGACTCACATCTCGTACTCTAATGCATATGGATGCATATATACAAACGCATCAAACATTTCTATGTGTACCGACTTTTCATTCATTTTTCTATACGAAGTGCTACGTTCAGTACCGGTTAAGAAACGTTGCTCGTTTTAAATTTATGTTAATAAATTTGGTCAAAGGAATTAATACACTAATAATTCAAATCGTATTACGCATTTAAGCAATCGAGGTGTACAACAATAATTTCACAGTGTTGAGAAAAGCATCATATTAAATATATTAATTGGTCTAATGATTTATAATTAAGATGTAATTAAAAAATGAGGGTAATTATTACGTCAATATAATGTTACGATCCCCACGCATCCAACATTGAATTGCACGTGAAAAAGAAATAACTTTTTTATTGCGTGCCCGTCAACGTTAATAAAACAAAGTAACAATCTAAATAATTGTTTCATTTTGTTTTGTTTTATTTTGAAATATTTTAATAAATAATCGTTTGAATGCATGATGAAAACAAATTATGTGATTTAACAATTACATTTTTAATCAAAATTAATTATAGACAAAACCACCATAAATATAAGTTTCCATCTAAAATTTTAATGAATGTTTAACTACTACTAATTAATTAATAAAAATTATTACAAAACTATTTAAATATTGATTATTTATGTAAATGTTTTATAGTCAAAGCTTGGAGACAACACTTTTTATTATACAAATTACAGTATATTTTATTAATTGACAGGCGTAATGATGATTCTGAAATTTGTTTAATACACAATAATTGATGTTTGTTATTTTTTATACTATATTTAGAAATTTAAAAATGATTGATTTTTTATCAAAATTTTTATTTCTGTATTTCTTAATAAATTTTAATGTTATATTGTATTAAATTTTATTTCAGGTGAAACCTCCAATGACTATATCGGGTGAATTAAAATTTGCCGATATTCGTTCGAAGAATTTTAAAACTTACCTTTTTGAATTCAGTCAAGCAAAGCTTAGTTGTTACAAGGATAAAGTTTGTTCCATTAAATTGCACGAATGGAAAATTGAAGATATTATATGGTATTTAGGACATGAACCAAAAAGGAATCCCCAAACCGGGTTAGTATTATTTATGCCATCAATATTTATTTTGGATATCCTTTAATGAATTGTTTATTAATACCATTACAAATATATATTTGTTTGATTAAATTGAAATATATTTAATTAAAAATATATTTATTTTGTTTGCAGTTGGTCCATAACATTTATAGTCAAAAATAGTAAACCAACGAGGTACTGTTATTTGCAGTTATTTTACACAAATTTGTAAAAAAATATTTAAATCATAAAAAATTAACATTTTTCAATTCTATTTCAGATGTAAAGAAAATCCATACTTTGGGTATATTTTGGCTGGGGCATCAAAAGAAGAACAATATCGATGGTTAGCGGCAATGTTATTCGGTGAACATCAACTCAACTTACGACCTTCCCCGGTTAATTTAATGGATAATTAAATTACAAAAAGTTAAATAGAATGTATTTAAATAATGTAAATTGAGTATTGTACATAAAAATTATGTAGAATAGTATATATTGTATTGTGACCGTGTATAGTTATATTTATAAAATGATACGTCACGTATACTCAGACAAAGTAATATTAAATTTTGATAATATAAAATTACATAGTAAATATAATGTTTAAGTTTTCTTAAATTTTAAATCACAATTATACTTTTTTATTACAATCATTTGTTTTCAATCGTTTGTCATCATTTTGTTTTCAACACAACGACTCTTATACATTATACACGCAGGTTAATCAAATTAAAATTATAAATTATATTTAGGTATTTCGCAAATTTATTCGCAATCTTTAATAAATTGTTAAATTGATTACAGTAAACCCATTATGTCATATAACGTGTGAGTATTTATTTTATATAATTATGTTTCATTGAGAAGGTTTGCAAACGAATGATCGAAATATTTAAAAATAATTTAAATTAACTGGTTAAAAACAGATAAAAACGAAAAGCCAACAATAAATTATATAATTTAGTAAATTTTATAAATAAAGATATTTTGTATATTTTCAATGTAAATCATTCTTAATAATCATTATATATATACGTATATTGTTATAAAATAAAACAAAATAAATAATATAATCTTACTGTAAATATAATCAACACAAATAATAATAAACTTATAAGATAAAGTGATTCAATATATATTTGGAATACTTGAGCAGATTCATTTTACAGGGTAATAAAAATAAATTTAATTAAAACAAACAATATTATATAAATGTAAAATTTAAATACATATAGTTACGAATATAATTACATTAAAATAATGTAAGTAGATTAAAATATGCGAATAACAATATTTAATAAAACATAAAATAATAAATATTAAAAATAATAAACAAATATTGTAAATCTTTTGTTTATTAAAGTTTATAAAGTGTATAATACTTATGTTATACCAAAGATGCACTTGTTAAAGTTGTACATTAAAAACAAATGTCAATTACTTTTATGTGAGTTTATAAGAGACGGATTTAATACTTGAAATAATTTCATGAATAGTCAAAATTAGTGTAACATTGTTTTTATAATTAAGCCTTAAAAGAATAATTTTCTTTGGATTAAATATATTAATATAATTTTCAATTTAACAATTAAAATTATATAACAATATAAACATACAAATATCTTATAAATTTAAACATTTATTTTGTTTACTTTTTTTGATAATTTGATAATTTGATAATTTTTTTTGATAATTTTGATAATTCTTTATTATTAACTGATATAATTGTATTGAACTGAAAGTTTGCATTTTGCTATATTTAAACATGTTTTAAGCCATATTTGAGAGTATTTGTGTATTACAATTAAAATTATTAAAGCATTATTTACAAAGAACAAGATTAATTGTTACTCTTCACATATACTTATACATAAATAATATTCTCTTGATAACATTGCTAATAGTTTTTATAATTTATTATTTTTAATTCAGTTGATTATTGTTAATTTATTGTATGGCAATAATTATTATTTCATATCTATTATAATAACTTAAATCAACATTAAAATCATTTTAACAATTGAAGTATTTTTAGTTTAATAATTTATAAATTTGTCTATGCATTCCTCGTCTCTTGGCAGGGACGGGGGAGACTTTCTGAACAGTTACCTTATTTTATTAATACATATATATATATTATATAATGTATTTCTAATTTTGTACACTTTGAACCAATAAATTAATTGAGCAAAACTGTGTATAATGATGTTAATTTATGTCTGATACAATATATATAAAAACACACCTGCATATGTTTAGTCTATTTTCTTTATTAAAGTGTGTACATATATTTAGTCTCGTACCATCAATTTGAAAACACGACCTAATCTCGTGAGCAAAATGAAATATTAATATTTTTTTTAATTTATTTACAATCGATTAAGTTTTATTTCTTATAGAAATTCCCCTTAACTGATGTATTTTTTGCTAATTCTTTTGATAGTATATTAATAATTTATTAACAACGTGTTGAATATATATATATATATATATATACAATAAAAATATATGACAAGAAATACATTAATCAAAAAATACTACGCTGTCAAAAGCAGTCTCATTTCGACCTAACCATACCGCATCTAGTACAGAAAAAATAAGATATATTACACATTATGACATATTATAATAAATATTGTATTTATATACGTGTTTTGAAAATTATAAAATTACAATAAGTTGTATACATGTAACATATAAAATATCTATTATATAAACGGAAGTTAACAGCTGACAGTTGGTATCCGGTGAATAATAATAATAATACCAATTATCAATTATTATTTTTATATTGTGTATATACAATAACCCTTCAAAATATCTACTTGATATTATATGCACAATATTAAAACAAAAATTGCAAAACAGAAACCATGTTTATAAAATAAAATTCGATTGTTACAATTAAAATATGTATGTAAATAATAATTATATTTCCATTCATCGTTTTATTAATTTTTTATTAGTTTCATAGAACTAAAGAAAATATAATTAAATTTTGTAAACTTTTAATGTATTAAATGTGTGGTATAAATACAATTAGATAAGTTAACGACAAATCAATTATGTAATTTATAGCTCCGAGGTCGGCACACGATCGACGAAACGTTAAGTTAGTTTTGTTTTTATATAAAAAACATAATTAATAATTGTTAAAAAATAATATAATTAACAATTAGAATAAAAGTATTAAACATAGAATAATATATAATATATTGTATTAGATCCTCGAATAACAACTACAATTATAAGGAACAAGTTTTGACAAATTATTGAAAAATATATAAATTCAATAAAATATATTAATTAATATATATTCCCGTTTGCAAGTTATTATTATAATGAATAAATATAATTACAATGTTTTATATTTATAATATTATATTTATATGCAAACCAAACTAAATTGTATCTGAAATTAATAAAATATCAACAAATAAAATAAAATAAAATATTTTTCCACTGTACCACACAAACACAGTTACATTTACAATGATTTTATATGATCACTGTGTTTATGTGTACAGTTTTATACACGTGCAATTCGAGACTCCGAGTTTAAACCTCCAATTCGAAATTTCACATCGAATTACTTTATTTCAGCTACGCATGCGCAATATTGTTTGTTTGGTAGACACGGAAAAGTTGGAGGAACTTGGAAGTTGGAATATGTAACTGTCGTTTTAAATTCATGCAAGCTGCGCAGCTCGCTTTGTCGACTGGTGGGGGGAAAAAACGTTGAATCGTGCGTGAATAGTAATTTAGTTTGATCCGGTCGTGCTGCAACACTGCAAGTAAGCAGCATAATATTGTAGGAAGGTTTGCCAGTAGTTCAACTGGCAGCCTTGATGTCGCGTAATCAACAGTTTATTTTATAACGTCGGGTTATAAATTTTGTAACGGGAGGGCCGCATTTTTAATTTTTATTTGTTTACATATTTGTGTTTGTTCAATCGTTCAGTTAATTAACTTTCGCGCCAATTTCGACCGTTAATGTTGCCGCGAAATTCAAGCGTCACGACTGCGCAGGTCTTAAGAAGCCGTCGCTGACGTTATTTCGCATTCGCAAGTTCGCATTCGAAACTGTTTTCTAAGAATTGTTTTGTTTCGTCTACTAACGCATAAAGAAGAATGTCGTTTTCCAAAGCAAAAATTCAGCGTTTTAATGAACGTGGAAGTAAGTGATTTTCAGTTACTGAAATTTATATAGATTTTACTTGTTAAACTTGATTCAAAAATTATTCTGCCTGCCATTGAGCTGAATATACAAAAAAGTGATTTCAACGCATGTTTATTAATACAAAGCATTAACAATTTTTAAATATATATTAGAATATAAAGAACTAAAATAAAATAAATAAAGTTTTAAGTTACATGGTTGATATTAATATAAATAAAATAACAAATGTGGTTTATAGAAATGATATTAATTTTTTTTCTTTAAAAAATGGTTTCTTTAATTTTTAAAATATATAAATATTCATATATAAAGGAATATGTGATCTTTTCATACAATTCTGTAATATCTATATTATTAATAATTTTTTTGTTAATAATTTCAAAGTACAAGTATTTAATTTTAGTTTCTCTAAATTTCACTGTTGTAATAGAATTTATAACGTATATTTCAATAGAATATTAATAATACGTTTTTAAAAAAAAATATATATATATATATATATATTTCAAACATTTTATATAAATGTTTATTTATCAGTGTTATTATGTATAAAATAATATAAAAATTATAAATTAAATATATTCTGACTGAAAATGTAATAAAATGCACTATTCCTGTATATTTTTCTTCGAAGACATAAACTGAAAAGGGCGATTTTAAAGGGGACTAAGAAGGGTGTCGCAATGTGAACGCATCTGGTAATTCAGCGACCCCTTGGTGACATCCCTTGTTGCGTCAGAACCATCTGCCCTTTACTATATTTTTGAGACCTATGCACCAATACATACACCAACAAACCAATACATGCATATTACACTTTAAACCTGTAGATCTTGATGTCATAGAATAAATCATCACTTTAAAAATAATCATAGTTTATACAAAAAAGTACTAAATAATTTTATTGCAATGTCCACATTCATTTGAAAATGATATTTTGAAAAATATTTATTTTAGTATTAACTTTATTACAAGAAATACAAATTTATATAAATACCAAACAAATTTTATTAGTATATTTATTTTATTTTAAAATAAATGCATTATTATTTTATATAAAATAAATAATAATAATTTGTAAATAATATTATTTTATTTATATTTTTCCAGGTGAAGCCCCACCGCCAGGTGCATATGATCCAAAATTTGATAGCAAAGTCAAAGGCATTGTTCTTGAAAAAAAAGAAAGGTTCCCTGATAACAAAAGTGTATGCAGTAGTGGTGTTGAAAGTCATGTGTCGACAGCTAGCAGCAATCACTTAGCATCTAAAGTAAAAAATTTCAATAAATGTTACAGTACTTATTTGCAATTTGAATATGTTATATAATTTTTAAAATATTTATTACATAAAATGATTTTGTATAATCTAGTTTTTTAAATGATATATTTAATAATTATTTTTTGTCAATATAAAATAATTATATAATAATGTATTAAAAGTTCCCAACGTTTATTTTCACATGAAAAAGTAAACAAATATTAATAATGTAATTTTATAATGGGAAAGGAGGGTTTTATTCTGGATTAATTTGCCTAAAATTATTACCAGAAAATGTATTTTGATCTGTTGCAATC
>JABFQC010005160.1:0-11902 GCA_022817085.1 Psilanteris sp. ZL-2020 | reverse complement strand
TGAATGTATATCTCGAAAGTATATGAATTTGATGTAGTGTAGTATATATACACTTTAATAACTATTATTATAATTGCAAAAAAGAGAAAAGAAATGTGAATAATAAGACAAAGTTCGATAATAAAAAGAAAGTAATTTGTAATTATAAATGGTAGATATAAGATCAGCTTTAAACAAGTAGAGTTTATATTTTTTAATGGCTATTATTATAGGTAGAAAAATTATTAATAAATCAATGAAAAATTATAATCTGTTTTCTAATATTATTGCCGATCTAAAAGTATAAAATTTCGAAACAGTATGGTAGTTTTTTCGTTGCGTTATTGTACAGGTTTTATTCTAAACTTAAAAAAAAGATTGACTGTATTGAAGAAATATTTATTAAAAAGGAATAATCAGTTATACTCATTATTACCATACTGTATTGAAATTAAATTGAGACATAACATCTTTCACTGCATTTCTATAAAGTATGGTAATTTTACACGGAAAGTATATAAATTTTTAGGTATACTTTTTTCTCCGTGTACTATTTAATATTCCAAGTTATTTGCAGAAAATTATTTGCATGTTATATAGAATAATAATAATAATATTAAGGATAAGACGATCTGTTATCATTACTAACATCCACTATAAATCTAATTTATACTACACAATTCAATCAAAAGATACTACTATATACAGCAAACAAAATGTTGCTTTACCCAAAATTATTTAAACTTTTAACAGACTGCAAAATATTAATGGAACCCATTCTTATAGAAATTTTACGGTTACAATTTGAATATTGCTTTTATTATTTTTTCTAATGCAATTTATAAAAGCAAATCGAAAATAATTTGATAATGTTTCTGAAATAATAAGTATATATAAATAATAAATAACAATAATAATATTATGTTTTTCAGTCAATATAGAATACAAAAACTTGTACATTTATTTCATACAGACTAAATTTAGTTATGTATTTCGGAATTCTGATATAAGTGGTGGAAGTTGTTTTTTAAAAAATTATTTTAAATTTTTGTTTATAAATTTAGTTTGAATTATAATAAACCATATTATATTAAAAAGTTCATTTTTGTATGAATGAACTAACAGTTTATCACAAACAGAGCATATATTATGCATACTACAATTGAAAGGCAAGACAAAAAACGTTTTTTGTATAACATATAATTATTCTGATTTAATAAATTATGATATTAATATAATATATTAAATAACATTTTTAAATGTACCAAATTTTAATATTTTAAGAAATTAACATATATTTTAACTGCTATTTAAAATTCTTTCAACTAAATGATATCTAAATGATGCATTATTCATTGATCGGTATTAAATTTTTGTTTATAAATAGTGTAACTAATTTTATAAAGATTTTTCTCCTATTTCTATGCAAACTTTATCGCCATGTATGGTAACTCAGTTTAATTAAACTTTGCTCCTTTATATCAAACTATGTTTCATTTGATTACATCAAGGCGTTACGTGAAAAAAAAATATATATAACATACATTTTTTATCTGTTTCACTCATATTAAGCTAAAAATAATAATAAATCAATATGAATCCTTTTTGTGTCTAGTAATTATAATTTATTAATAATATTTTTCTATTTGACAAATATTATTAAATTAATATTGTCATTTAACTATTTTTAAAGTATTTCAATTATGAATAAGTTAATATTTCTAAGTGTATTAAATATTTTGCAATAGTTTTTATGTTGTACGTATTTATTATAACAAATATATAATAACAAGTAACAGGTTTAATAATCGTCACAGTTTCATGATGTATTTGAATATCAACAGTGAAATGTTGTTCAATAATGGATCAAGTGTCCCAGTTATTATGTAATAACATATAAAATTCATAAATAAAAATAATACAATATTAAGCTTTATATTGAACAAATCATAGAATTGTATGTATTGCATTTTCTTTTATACAATTTGCTTTTATTAATGCATAAAATATAAAATAATGCTCAATTTAAATATACGAATGTTTGTTACATCTATATAACTCTGTTCTGCTAATTATGAGATTTTCCTTTGGGAAATGAATTTCTACGCATAACAGCGCAAGCTTGTAATTGCAAATAATCAAAATAATACAGAGAATATGAAAAAATAATAAAAGCAATCCAGAAAATAATCGCACAATTCGAACATTAAAAATATTCAATTCATATCATTTATTTATACATAATTTACATATAATCAATTATTTATGAAATTTTATTCCTTTTATTAGATTATTTCTTCCAAGTGACTAAACAAACTAATATTACAATTTAAATAATATCATAATTATAATCTACATGAAGTAATCATCAATTAAAATTGTATATGATTAAAATTATTTTTTTAATACTATTAAAATTACTGATTTAACAAACTTCCCTCGAATGATATATATATATTCATG
The DNA here is from genome assembly GCA_022817085.1 of Psilanteris sp. ZL-2020. Classification (NCBI taxonomy): domain Eukaryota; kingdom Metazoa; phylum Arthropoda; class Insecta; order Hymenoptera; family Scelionidae; genus Psilanteris; species Psilanteris sp. ZL-2020. The sequence goes on along the minus strand of JABFQC010005160.1, from coordinate 9,460 downwards.
TCCAATATTAAAGTGTTGGACATGAATTAGTGTGCCAAATTTAAAAGTTAAAGTTTCGTAAAATTTATTTTAATGTTTTCAAGTTCAAATGTGTTTACAATTTTTATAATGTCATATTTTAAAATTTTGTGTTAAATGATATAAATTTGACTTTTTTTAGTAAACAATACTAATAATATTGAATAATTTTTGTTTGAAACAAACAATATTTCATGTCTACATAAATTTATTAATATAAACCTGGAAAATATACACAATTGTTTATGTTCTCTAGCTATTACTTATAGTGCTGCATTAAATTTTAGGAGAAATTTACTATAATATTTTATTGATTTTTTTATTAAGAAATGATCATATACTTTCATTTTAGTTATATTTACTATAAATTAATATACAGAATATATAGCAATTATAATCTGTTTAAAGTATTTTGCACTTACTATGCATAACTTTTGTTTAATACATGAATTGTACAGTTATATGTGGAAACGGTTTACTCCAGTTTTTTTATAAAACACATCTATAAATTTCTATGGACTAAAATATTTATTTAAATCGGTACCTTTAAATATTGAATTTATTTTAGTTTTTATGGTATACGTATTTGACGATACGAATACATAAAATCAATGTATATAAAATAAATAAATATAAATTAATCGTATAACCATTATTTATGAGAACAAATATATTTATGTACATATATAAATGTAACCTTCGATTGTTATAAGCTCCCACTACTTTTAGGCGCTCAGCTACGGATATGTAAAAATTATTTTTTGAGAAAACAGGGAAAAGCTCCTGCGGGCGGAAAAGCTTTTTCCTCAAGGAAAACTGCTCTCTGACCCCCCCTCCCTCGCCAAATTGCTTCCTTTAAAAAATTTAACAAAACTAACGTACGAGATCGGAGGGACCCTAGCACCGTATTGATTGAGCGAGAGTTTTTAATGTTTTGAATACCGGTACTATAATATACGCAATGGTAGTTTTGGGATAGTTTTTAGTCATTTTACATTATTCCCACACAGAAAAAAAAGCTTGTCATATTTAGTCAATCTTTGACTAACTTAGTATTAATATATACGAACAAACGATCTGATTGTCATACGTTGACAATAAAGTTGTTGAATAAGTCAATTTAAGGTTAACAACTTTATTGACAAATTTAGACAATTAAATTTACCGTTGATAGATTCACTGTTTCAGACAACACTATTTTTTTCAGTGCAGATTTCTGCATCCTAATAACGACCATGTGCAATATGTATCCATGTGATTCATATTAACATAAGATCTACTGATTTTATAATCCAAAAACAATTAATGTAATCTACAGTAATTCAACTTTTCCATATTGAAATATATTTAGATATAATATATTTTATATATAGATATAGAACACTAAAAGATTTCTTTTATACTTTTACAAAAGTTACATATATTTAAACATTATTTGTTAGGAAACGCAACGTTCCAAACAATTAACCTATTCCCCGACCAGATCCAATCACCTTTACAGTAATTTCCGATGAACAACTTCAAAGTGTACCAGAAACCACGTATTGACGCACAAAGCATCATTGCATTTAATGTCAAATTGCAATTTTATAAGTGGCTTTTGGATAGTTTATATCTAGTGAAATATTAATTTAATATTACTGTGTTTTGTTATAATTACGAGTAACAAATACCTGCTTTGTTTAATTTTATTAATGAATGAACTACTTAATTTTGTTATATATATTAATACAATGTAGAAAATATTAATATATAATTATACAGTAATGTTATACCACTTTAATGTAAATGTACATTAAATCGTTGAATATATAAGTTTTCTCTCTGTGTGTATAATACAAGCAGATTATACTTATACAAATATAAGCAATTTATCTAAATCGTATTCTATGTTGTTAATTAATTAAATCGTTATTTTGCAAAAGATGGTGCAATTTTATTGATGCAAAATTATTTACGGACATTAGATAGTCGTAAAGTCTATATCAGTAAAGATATCAGTAAAGTCGTGAAATAACAAGTTCGACGTTTGTTAAATTTTAAAACATCTAGGCGATAGTAACAATGAGTAAATAAAATTGATTACGCAAATTACCTGACACAGGGGCAAAAACACCTCCCCTATAGAATCGTCTCGAGAAAATCGGTCATAATCAAACACGTGAAGATGAAGTACTCGATTCTGTAACTTCTGAATAGGAAAACCTGTGTGAAGAATGTTTTAATCTTAAATACGCTTTACATTTTGCTAACAGCATCGTGAATGGTCAAGTGTCAGGGTCAAAGGAAGAAGGAGCTGTATGCCCTATTTACGGCCTTTTTCGGCGACTCATTTCTATTACTACTTTCTTCTTTAAATTTGTCGACTTTTTTAGTCACGTCACGTCTATGCTACTTATTTTAAGAACGCTTCTTTCATCGTCTATAACTGTATGTTATTTGTTTTATATACGTATCTTTCTTTTTTCCTCTTTTTCTAATTTCTCTGTCCGTTTTCATGATGTTGATGTATAAAGAAGTCGCCGATAAATGCCAAAATCGAAATCATATTAGATAAACGCGAATGGTTACGGAAATTACCTTCGAAGTAAAAAGTCTCGTTCCATCTGGGATTTAAAGTTTTTCTTTTAACTTTTGTCTCTAAACGGTGCTTCTTGTCGGGAAGTAAAGTCACCCTAACGTAAGGATCAGATTTGCCCGTCATATCCATAGGTGGTAGTTCTTTACCCTGTGAAACACACGTATACATTTATATCAAATTGTAATACATTGGAGCGAATTTCTATGTAATGTATATGAAAGAATATGTAAAATTAAATTTACTGTAATCTTCTAAACAGACATTTCACAAGCTCGAATTTGTACGAATAATAATTGTACGAAATAAATGTATACAAAAATATTTATAGTAGCATTGCACGTATATGTATTATATATAATAATGCATATAGTAATATGCATCAAGTTTTTAAATTGATTACTTACATAATTATTATAAGATCTTAAATATTTGATTTTAAATAAAAAAATCAAAAAGTCAAGAAATTATTCCTATATGTATATATCTTATTACTATAGTGATGATTATGTGTTTTTATTAATATTTTAATTATCCTTACTGCCTTTCTTTATAATAATTATAATATTACATTTTTTTATGCATATTAAAAATTCAAAATCAATTATTAATTTGTATAAAATTATATTTATTATGCAATCTCTATGTACTAAATCTTTATATTACTAAAAGCATATATTTATTAATAGTTATTAATGAATTATATTCTCGCATATTATATTAAATTTCATTACGCATTTCTTATTAAATTTATTACACATTTCTCTTGGGTCATATTGAATATATGGATAATTTCTGATTTATTATCTTTTGCAATATTATAACGTGAAGCGCATAAATATAAAAAAGCAATATGAACTTCTAATATGCATAACTAGAAAAGCGTTTAATTAACTATATTAATTTTACTATTTTAGTCCAATATTGATTACTTAATGCATATATATATATATATATATATATATATATATATATGTATATATTAATTATTATATCATATTTAACTTTTACCAAAATTTATAATTTACTCACATACTTATAAACAAAGTATTTTAAATAATAAAACATTATCAAAAAAAATATAAATTTATTAATATTTTTATTTAACTATATTATTAATTTTTTTTCCTATAAATAACTACTTATTTGCAATATATAAATTGTCAAGTTACCTGTAGAATACGTAAAATGAGAGTAGTGTTTTCGAAGTCATACTCAAGACTGAAGTGTATCTGACCAACATTTTCGCTGGTTTCGGAATTGTCAATATACATATCTACTAGGGATATTGATCTGCTTTGCATAAAAGCTTTCTGTAAGATTTCAGAAGAAACAGGGATTATTATTAATATTTATAATATAATACATAAAAAAAACAAGAACCTTAATTTGGATATTTTTATACTGTCAATTTTTATAGTATAGATGATTTATATTCTTATAATGAAACCGCAAGAAAAAATATAAATTCTTTTCAACTGATGTACAGCAATAATTTATGTACATTTAGATAGAGATATTTTAATAAAAAAAAAACATAAATTTTTGGCACACATCCAACATTCAAACCTTCGTGTCAAATTAGACGCCACCGTGACTTATTTGTTACATAACATGCCTAAACGGACCTATTGATAGTCCTTTCTATAACCACTTGTTTTTTCGTTATAATATTTCTTTTATCCTTGAATATTCAATGTCGTGGTGGCTGATTGAATAGAGTTCATGTTTTTAACTCGACACTAGGGTTCAAATCCTGGATGTGTGTTTCTGGCAAAAAGTATGATTATAAATTTTGTTTATTAAGATACATATCTATATTGAGTGAGTTTATTCAAAGTTAATGCAAAATATACATTCTACGTTATAACATAACGTCTTATGTACGTTTACTGATCTTTTATAGACGTTCATAAAACGTTTTTGTTTTGTACAGGAGATAATGGGTGACTCAATGTTAATTATTATTTCTAAGATTAAAATTATTATTCTTATGACCTAATTATGCAATAAAATCAAAGTCAATATAAATAGTACTGTTCTTATTCAATGCATAATCTACATAATCCACGAAGTTATTAATATATTTATTATACTATAATATATAATTTTAGTGTTAGACCTTCCTCCAACATTCATGATTTGAATACGTATTTATTAATATTTAATGATATATAAAAATATCAGTACAGAATATTCAAAAATGTATCCAAAGAAAGATTAGATTGAAAACAAGACATATAAAAATTGTATATATTTTTATCAAGTTTTGAAATGTGTCCTTATTGATGTAATTATAATTTTTGTCATTTACTTCACTATTTCAAAATTATAATATTTCTTACGATATTTTATTTAAAAGAATAAATTTAACCGTTTTAATTAAATTTAATTGTGCTAATATGCTAAATTAAATACGATGCGATTTATTTTTTATAAATTATCAATAAAATTATAAATTAAACAAAATATAATAATCTAAAAAATATTTTTTAAATATAATTTTAGTATTGAATTTTTAATCATTGTATACTTACTGACGGATGATCCCCTTTTACATTTTGAAGTTGCTTATTTTGAGCTCCACCAGTAGGGGTTCCCCGGGATTCGCTACCAGAGACGACAGATCCAATACCCCCAGCACCACCTCCTCCGCTCCCGCTACCTCCACCAGCTACTCCGGCGCCACTGCTACCACTTACGCCAGCGGGAGCCCCGCTTCCACTCGCAGGAGACTTACTACCAGGACTTCCTGTAGTTCTAAAACATAAAAAAAACATTGTCATTATTATAAGTTTGTAATATTAAAATCGACTGACAATTAATGTTTTTAAATATATTTACAGGAAACAAATAAAATTTAAGAAAATAACAGTAATATAGGTTATTAAGTAAATTATTTACATAATGTTTATTTATATATAAATATACGTCATTTTTATCAAAATATACAAGTATACCTTCATTTGTATAAAATACATTTCTATTCACCACAATTATATGTTAAATAAATTATTTGTATAAAATTTTGTCTATGATTTAAAATAGAGAATTTTTTTATCATTCATACAGTTTTATAAATTTATGTTTGATATAACTATATTAATTTATATTTTAGCACAAAATTATAATTTTTATAAATCAACCATTTCTTCTCAATCGAATAGATTATCGGAATAAAAGTGAAATTTTCTTTTTTGTATTATATATTCTATTACTATTTTGACACAATGTTATCTTCTCTTCAATTTAATAATTGAATATAAAGTGTAAAGGACGTGAACTGAAACAATGAACGTGACAGAAATTTCCACCAGAAACCTGACATGTTTTTCCCAATCAATAAAAAGCAAACGATCTCTTATTGTCTGTCGAAATAAAACGCCCTTCTACTTAACCAATACCAACTTTCTTTTAAGTGCAATTATATTGGACTAATTACAAGCAGAATCTATTGTAGAATATACCAATGCTTCAATTTCTTCTCAAATACTTATGTTCTCATAATGCGATTGTGAGTAATTTAATTATTTTATTTTTTACGTGCGAGTAAATTGTGAAACCAATATTGAGTTTAGACTAGAAAACTGAGAAAACAATTGAGATTTTTCCAATATAAGACTTTAATGTATTTGGATTACTTAACACTATTTTGATAACTCCAATCCAATGATAAAATCCAGAAATACAAACTGAATCTGTTCTTTTGCTTGCTTGTTTTTTCAGTGAAAATATTGAAAGTATAGAGATATGAATTTTATAATGTAAAATAATAATTAATTAAATATATCATCATTATTTCGAAAATAGATGCGTATTATATATGTATTAATATTTTAGTTGTTCATTACAAGTTAGAAGTTGTTCATTACAAGTTATTAAATATATAACTATCATATTTTTGAGTAGTTGTTGACTCAGTATTGGCACGAACTCTAAATTGGACCTTTATAGTACCGCCACCGACAATCGAGTGCCGGTTCTGAACCAGTAAATAATATTGTAGCATTATTAAATTTTGATTGCATTAATATATTTTATTTAAATTCTTATATAACTTATATCGTTATGATAAAAATATATTAAATTTATAAAAATTATAATAAATAAATGTTATCTAAAATAATGTTTACATAATAAAATCATACATCCCACCAAATTATAGTTTGACATGTATAGTAATTGCTACCAACACTTTTCAACACTTATATAGATTCATAAGACTATAACAGTGTGAGTATATATATTGTAGTCAGAATTTATTTGCAAAACTGCGAGAAACAATGGGGACGATGCTATTAAGCCACTATTACATTAGTCCAACTCATTTTCATATCCAAATAATTTGATATTATATAGAATTTGATATTATTGATACATTATTAAAAAGTATACAAAATGTATATATAATATTGTATTTGTCTTTAGTTGAATAGTATTATTATAATTTTCATAAAAATATAATAATTATATATGTACATGTCATATCAAATCGCGGACAATTACGCAACAACCAAGCGATTTATTATAGAAAATTAAAATATTTTTAGAAATTGTTATACAATTAAACAATAACATACACAAATGATATTTAAGAGATAGACTGACCAAGATAGAGAGACTGACCAAGATTTAAAATACTGGTTTGAACCTTAACTGGCCTATAAAATAATTTAGAAAAATTTCCGTTTAATTTTATAATTCATTATTTAACATTTAACAAAATAAACAAATTATTTTAACTATATAAACATCAAAAAAAATTAAGAAATTGCAGTCAATATAAAAATATTTAAACATTTATTTTATTATTTTAAAACATAAATATATACATTTAAATACATACAAAAATTATATTTTTATTTGTATATATATACTGTGAATTTTATTCTAATAATATATATTCATTCGTGATATGATCTGAATATTTTATGATCTTATAGTTTGCTAGGCGACAATCTTAACCCATCATTTTTGAAACAGAAATTACAACAGGGATTAACATAGGACCTTTATCTTATAATTCCTGTCTAGACCATAAAGTTATAATTCGAATTATACTCGGATTGTTGCACATTTAACTGAGCGTTTTACACGTTGATATATAGCTAAATTTTACCCGATAAGTAAATTCTTTAATTTTAGCTGACTGTAAAATTTTAATTATCGACAGATAAAATATAAATGTATTTTTTCATGTATATATATATATATATTAGTTATTTTATTTAACACCTAAAGGAAAAATAGTATCTTATTAACTGCGCTTTTACATAAGTTGGCTATAATTGAAAAATGTTCTTATTCCAACTGAAAAATGTAATTATTTTGACAAAACATGGAAGCCGACTATATGACACATGAACTACTAACTATATATTAACTCAGTCAATTTTAAAGGATTTTTTTTCATTTAAGTAGATTTCGCTAAATTATAATTTTTCATTGAATATATGTTATTGTTATTGTATTTTATTTTATTATTTTAATTATTTGTTGAAAAATAACTCCCTTCATGTTCACTCTTAAGAATATGTAGTAGAAGCAAACTATATTCACTTGAAAAAAGTCAAAAATTAACTTGATATTTATTGACTTCGTGCAAGTCAATTATAGCTTGATTAAACTCTAAAATTAACTGCATGTAAATAAAAACATAAAACGAAGTATCTATAATTTTCATATCGAAACTCTAAATCATAAATTACATAGATTATTTTAGTATTTACTTGTATAGCAATTAATCGTTTAATATAAAATAATATTAATAGTATTATACAAGGATATTGGCGATAATAATTACTTCATTGTTATAATTATAAATTTTATGTTGTAAAATATTAACACGTGTTTTTTCTTTCAATTTACGTTCATTTATATTTTTTTCTTTAGATGTTCCATCGTTATAAATCCATTATAAATCCATCCGTTATAACAGTTTTACTATTCATATCTTATTTCAAAATTTAAAATCTCCATTTTTGTATAAACATATCAAAATATATAGTGTTAAATATTATTAATTTTATAATTAAATGCTTACAAATGATATACTACGAAACTATTTCTGGCTTTAGTAAAATACTATTCTTTTCCAATATTAACAACATATTCGTTACGTTATCAGATACATCTTTCAATACATGCATAACGAAATTCAAACTTGAATGGATGACACATTAATAATCCCAATGCGTTTATACAAAGGATAGAAGTATTGAACATTTTGACCTACAACTGTACTTGTTCCTAAAATATAGAAAACTATCAGATATATAGCTCGGTATATTATTTTGAAGCTCGGTTGAGTTTTTTTGAGAACTTTGAATTTTATTCTAATCAGAACTGAATAGATATTTTAGCACCTGTGATAGATACTACTGTATATACATAAAATGATGATTAGACTAAATTTTGTTCTGTTTCTAACTAGGCCGTGACCTTATTTTAGTTTCAATGTCATCACACTGGTTCGAATTCAAACAATGCATTTTAAATATATACGTTAGTATTAAAAACAATTTCAAATGGAGTACATTAAAAAAAAGTTTGCACTGAAATGACAATTCCGATTGATATAGCTTGTATAGGGTATCTCGTCAAAATACTAAATTGGTAATAAACATTTTAATAAAAAGTCGTACACGTTGCTAAGTAAAAACAAAAAATTAATGTGTTTATATCATTAATATATAATAGTTTACATTATAAAAAACTATATTATCTATTTTTATGTAAGGATATTATATATATACAAACAAAAGTATGAAAATTTGTATAAAACAGAGAAATTTATTTATTAGATTTAAAAATGATTAATACAAAATTATACTGTAGATTAATACAATATAAGGAGATATTTTA
>JABFQC010005159.1:0-11903 GCA_022817085.1 Psilanteris sp. ZL-2020 | reverse complement strand
CTGATATATAATGTTGCATGGATTCATTTTTACGTAAATAACGGAATAAAGAAAACAAACGTTATTTGAAAGTTCCACCAAACATATTGTGATTAATTAAAGTATAATAAAATTGTTTAAATAGCTTAAAAAATTAAATCGGATATTATTTATTTCAGATAAAAATGGTTATAAATATTAAATAACAATAAATTAAAAATTGTATATATTAGAAATGAAAGAATTCTATGTTTATAATAAAAATATAAATATGATAAAGTGATATGTTTTCAGTATGTAATTTGTTAATTGATGTAAGTATTTTATATTTAAACAAAATAATTATAAAAAAATATGTCATGACAATTTTATATTTAAAAGTTATTACATTAAAAAGATTACTTGTATTAAATTGTATCGTTATCTTAGTAAGATATCAATTTGTGATACTAATAATGGAGTAATTTAATAATGAGTAGCAAAATATAATAATGTTCTTTTTATTGTTTTTAAAATTAAGTAAATTTTCGTAAAAAGTATAAAATATTAATAAAAATATTAATTGTATCTATTGAAAAGACAATACCAAGTACTAAGTTAAAATTGTACATGAGATAATAATTCATTGTTTATAAAATATTAATTAATATTTCATTAGGTATTAAAATATTGTTATGTATATGAATGATTAAATAATGTATAAGTTTTTAACTTTAGCGTATAATTCAATTTAACGCTGTAATCAATTTTAAACGTAGAGTATATATATATATATATATATATATATATTTGTATAATGTTATAGTAAACCCACACTTTCATGTTTCATGATTCTTTATTTACATTGCATATAAACAAGTAATTTCCTCTTTGCTTTGTGATTAACTTTAGAAATATGTCAGTTTAGTCTGCACGAACACTTAATATTTGTCAAATATTATTGATTTATTTTATTATTTGTAACGTAGTATGTTTTCATTATAGAATATCATTAAATTAATGTCTATTAATTATAATAATATAATATAATATTAGTAACATATTTAGATAGAAAAACGTTTATAAAAATTAAGTGCAATTATAATGACACAAAACGAGTATAGTAGTAAATTGAAAAGTTTTAATTTGTAAGTATTATTTTTATTAATTAATTAATTAATTAATTAATTACTTTGAGAATACATGCAGTCATTGTGAATACTGATTTAAAAAATTCATATAATTATTCTAAAAGTATGTTCAATTTTGACAGTTATGTGCACTACAAATACTGATTAATGTTCAAAAAATGCTTAATCGCCACTTTAAATTGGTATAGTTGTTACGTGTAGTTAAGTCACAAAATGATAAATTTCATTAAAAATGACAAAATTAGTTATACAATGATTGTTTATGTTAACATTTGTATGTCCTATTATTTTGTTTAATTCCATCGGTTAGTCAGGCAGTCGCAATAAATGGCTATACCAATTTATTAATTATATCTTTGCATCCTTGAATTATCTAAAGATTATAAGCTTAAGACAGTCGAATAGTTTTGAACGTTGTCTAAGTATACTTTTTAAATGTATATCCTCCAATTAACTATTTATATTAATCATCCATTTAAAATAAAATCAGCAACAAATATTTATAAAATTAGCGCGGTGACTAATTAGTTTGATTTATTAAGCCAATCGTATAATATCAACAAAAATGAATGTTGTATATTTGGCGATTGTTTACTAAAAATGAAAAAGCTCGATAATCGCAGGTAAGCGTCACGTGTGCTTGAATATAGGCAACATCATACCCCCACTATACGAAATAGCAACGGCAACAACCGTAGATCCGTGCGAGCAATGAAGCACTTTGTTTAATCGCCGTGGGCGCAACGGGCGCATCGTAGCCCCCCGGTAAAGGTAAACTCCCTAAAAAGCTCGGCTAGTGGATTTCTCGCGGTGTCTGGCAATGTCCTGCCATATGTAACAAGGACCGTCGCCATCTTGGACGATTTTTGACGAATTGTTGACACGGACACGGACAGCACCCAGCCGGTCGTGAAAGTGCTTCGCGTTCGGGTTCGGGTATCGGGCGAATGCTTATCAATGCTTATCAGCGAATAGCGTGTACCGACATCATCAGCAACACGACCCAGCGCACGTCTTGCGACGATTCCCGCCCGAAAGCGATTCGCCCGTCAAATAATGACAGAAATACGCGAATACCAGCGTCTATCGCCGACAAATAATACCAATGGACAGCAGTGAGGCGGCTTTTTTACAATACGACTGCTTACTTTGATCCACGACATTTCTCAACCACTTCGAGTCAATATTTCAGTTTTATCAAGCGTTTCTTCCGACCGACAAATGTTTCTCTCCAACCCTAATCTTTTAGGTGAGTCGCCCGTCAACGTCGTTCATTCTTGCAATCGAAAATTTTTCTCCGTTTACTGTTATTTCGTTAACGTTTTCTCTTCGTTTTATGATTATTATTTTGAATTTAAACCTCGAGAGCAATTACTTTGTTAATTTCGCACGCGCGGTCAATAACCTCATTTTTTGACATAACCTTAGTTTGCGACCGATTTTTCGTATTGATTTTTGCACACCGGTAGTCGAATTGGACATTCGTGACTATGGCGATTTTACCGTTTTTCACGATGAAAACGTGCATGGTTCGGACAATGAAAGCCGAGATCCGTGAGAGTTCCATGAGATATTCATGTCAAATAAACGGATGTTAATGACCTTGAATAATCGATGTGCCAATTATATGCCTCACTTGTTGAAGTGGTTTAAAAGCTGGTCTTTTTAGTTTCCAATTATTAATTTTGCAAATAAATCTATATTGATAAAAATTGCTTTGTGGTGAAATTTGGGTTTATCTAGTTCTTTCCTTTGTTTTCTATGATTATTTTACTTTTATCTACAAGCATTATTGTAGATATGTTTAATTAAATACAATAATTAAATTTCATTCATTTCTCTTGTTAATAGACCAGACAAATATATACTTCAATTTGTATACAAATGAATAGTCTCATATAGAGAATATAATAACAGTTAAAAACAATTCATGTTTTAAAATGTGAATTAAATGTTATTTTGATGTTCAGTCAGTCTTTAAATTTATTTACAATGTTTGAAAGTATTGATTTATAAATACTTAAATAATACCAATTTACAAGTGACTTTTTATTTAATTGTTAGAAAATTTAAATATATGTATGTGTAATAATTTATATAACAAACAAAATTGTATTAATACTTAGTATTCAAATAAATATATAGCACCACTCTTATTTATTTTTTTTGATACCTTAATTCTTGTATATACTTTTAAAACTTATGCAGATAAAATAATTCATTTATAATACCACTGAAAATACATATTTATTAAATATTTAATTAAATTAACATACATTATTTTTACAAGTATAATGTAATAACTTACATAATAGATTTTGTTACCATAATCAGATTATCCAATAGATATTATCTAAAATTATCTTAATCTCTATTATAAATACTTAATGTGATTAATATTTTATAATCATGTAAATGTCAATAAATTTAATGCTGTTTTGAAATTCATTATTATGATAAAAAATTAATTGATTTAAATACACTTAAATAATCTATTAGATAATTACTTTTTAATTAATTGACTGATATCTTTAATAGTAAACATAATTTTTCAAATCAAAAACATATTCATGATAATTAAAAGCAAATTATACTTATTAATTTTGTTAATAAATGTGTATAAAAACAATATATAATAAAAATGTTTGCATTTTAATAATTCTCATTGTCATTTATTTTATTCTTCATATTTAATAACATCAATTAAAAATATATGATTATAATAATAAACTATAAATTAAGTATTTAAGCAATACCAAGCCAATACTTTATATTAAATATCTGTGGCTAAACTTGATAGAAATTTTACTTTAGCTTTTAAATTTAACAAGGAAAAATACTAAATTTTTCATACTATGTAGGTGAAGATGGTTGGTATAAGAAATGTAACTTTTTTTAGTTGAAAATTGAAGTATATAAGTCAAGTGTCGCTTTTAATTAAAACTTTGTCACTTTTTTAAAGAAGTAAGCAAACATAACACATTTTAAGACATATTTAATGATAAATAACTTAATGTAAACAACTAAATATTATTTTGAAAATATTTCATTATAATTTCTATATAATTCATATCATATTCTCTGAAGAATGATTAGTTTAAAATAAAATATATTGATTATTGATTTTATTTTTATCTATTAATATATATACATTGAATGATGAATTTACAATATTTTTACATTGCACTGTTGTAATTATATATATATGTGAATGTCTGTGTATATGTATATAAACAAATTTTATATGAATATAAATTATATTATTGATGATTGTCTAAAATTAAATAATGATAATATGATAATAATTAATAAAATAAAATTTTAATAAAAAAATTAGTACTTATAAACTTGTTTTAAACATTATTGAATTTGTTTTCACTATATATTAGTACTTCATATAAAATAAATAGACTTGAAGTGTTGATTTTATAATTGACATATAACAAAATTAATAATGTTACAATTTTTGGTATTTAAAGACTGCCATTTTCGCGGTACAGTGCAGGATTCAAGTATTGATTGCAGGAGCATACTATATACCGTCGTGAAAAGAGGAGGGTAAAACCCAGACAAGAGCCCACCACCCTTTTCATTTAGACTTGACTTCAGAATCAAGTTTTTCTTGTAAATTCTTAAGCATCGATTAAGTTTAAATGCTTAAACCATAGCTTAATGTTTAAACAATTAGATTAATGTTGTAAATATGAATTATGCAAAGTAACTATATTATACTATAAATCATTCACACGAGACAGATTACAATACATGAATGCTACTAGTGTTCACCGGAATTAAATATAATAAGTCCATTAATTGGCCATTAGCTTTAATCCATTCAAAGATACTTCTTATAAATATACTTTTAAAGATTCAATGAACTGAAAGGAACAATAAATGTTTAATCTTTTGTATTTAACTAGACCCTTGATATTATATATTCCCATTAGCATTGAGATAAAAATACTTGGAGGTCGTTTGAAACAACAAGAGCATTAAAAATAGTCATCTAAAAGTGTTTGATTAAAACCGTTATACTTTCACACATAACTTTTAACAATAATTTTGATATATATTAATTAATAAATTGATATTGCTTTGTTAATATAGATACCAAAATAGAGAAGACATTGAATGCTCAGACGATGGGCTGAAAAAATAGACTAGTGAACACGTGTAAACCGACAATTGACTGATAAAGATCAGGTATTTAATCGAGTGGGAATTAAGGAGAAGTAATATTAATGGAGTGTCAGGTAAATATAATAAACATGGTGTTTGGATGATGTAATAATTTCAGAAAACACCGGCTACCAGAAAAATGGCTTCGGTGGATGAAAAAAAGCGTGTTGGTGGCACTAAAGTGTCGGCAATTGCAAATATCTTTCAGCCAAAACCACAGCTGGAAGCATTGAGTCACAGGACAAATGCAATTATCAATGATGGCTTTAAGGAACCTCTTTCACCACTTAAGGAGTCGCCAACTCAGGTCACTGTTGTAAGAACAGAAAGCCATGTTGCCCGTTTTAACAACGCCCGAGCACTTTTTGAAAAGCTTGGTGAAGAAAATAAACCAAATAAACCTCAGTAAGTTATAATAACATGAATTGTTATATTAAATACATAAAAAATTAAAATATATTTTATTTCTAAACTGAATTATTGAGTGTCACAGTTAATAAAGCATTAGAATAATAGTTATATACTTTTCTGAAATATGTTTAATATTTTATTTAATGATATTAATATTGATTTTCCATTAGTATAATAATATGAAAAACAAAAAAAGCTTTATTAATTATTTACGCTACTTTCTTTCTTAGTATACTTAAATGCCATAGGGTATGATATTTTCAAGATTAATAATTTTTTTTTATAATCCAATAGAGTATTATTAAGGTCAAAAATTAATCAAAATCATTTATTTATTAGCTATACACGTCAAGTTGTTATTTAATTTAAAGAAATCAAACAAATATTTTAAATGTAATGAAAAGAATTTTGTTGGTAACATAAATATATGTAATAATTTTTCTCATACAGACATGAAATTATAGTTTTGTACCCACACTCTTGCAGCTTGCTTTCTCACCCTGGTTCTTAGATTTTGTATATATAAATAATAATTATTTAATAATTTTATTTCATTACATTGGGTTACGTTATTTGTTATTTTATGTTTTTTAATTATTTTCTATTTTACATTTAATTGTTTTATTTTTAAACAGTATTTATATTAATATATTGAATTTGTAACCCTTTGCCAGGAGTTTTGCTCCCTGGAATCATTTTCCTCTCTTTGTAGGGTTTATCCGTTTTACTACGTTTTCTCATTTATATATTATTTATATAAGCAAATAGCCCTTCGATGGTTACAATAAGTACAGATTTGTTAAAAGATATCATAAGCAGCACGAGCGCAGGGCCATTCAACCTCGAATGATTTCTGACTCGCTTGCGGCATCTTCAGCAACTCTCGGCTCTCCTCGCTTGAATGGCTCTTTTGCGTTCTTGATAATTAATAAACTATCAAGTATAATAGCAATATTAATAATAGATATATATACTAGAAATCAAAACATTACATATATACTTTACATTTGAAATTCATTATAAAATTAAATACTGTTATAAAGAATTAAAATTACATTATTAAAGAGCTGATCGAGCTACAAAACCAACAAATCTACATGGATTACGTTCAAGATCCAGTTCTGCAAATTCGGGTTCCGGATGTACATCACCTACTCGATCACCAAGACCACATTCACCTTCCTCTCCAGGAAATAGGGATCACTTGAGCAATTGGAGTGCGAGTGTTCCAGCACTTAATGCAGAGAGACATTTTGAAAATGGTCATTCTTATGGTTTAGAACAAAAGGCGAATCAAACCAATAAGATTCAAAATCATGGAAAGGAAAACCGTATAGATGAACGCAATGAAAAATCTGAGCGGCGTTTGAATTCTAAAGAATTGATTGAGAAACAAAAGAATTGGACAAGTCATTTTTCAAAGACAAGACCTAGCCGTTATAATTCTGATCCTAATAGGTCAATTGTACAAACATCTTTAAATCAAAATTTAACAAAGCACTATGTTGAAGACGCACAAAATCGCCAACTCAATAGAGACAATAAGCGTGGTATTGAAACAAACACAAACTTAGCTACAAGATCAGCTAGTTTTACTTCCTCAAGACCATCACCGACAACATCTCCATTACCTCCGCCACCGCCTCCACCTACAAGAAATTCATCAACTGTTATCACTAGGAAGGATTGGCCTGTAAACATAGCATCCAGTCCGACTGAGTCAATTGAGAGTCCAGAATATGCTACTGTAAATAAGTTCTTAGACCTTTCTCCAGAATATGCTGAAGTGCAAAAAAATGAAACGCCTAAAAAACAAGTAAATACACAAAAAGTTAGTATGTTTAATTATATCACACATTTTTAATTAACACAATGTTTGAATATTTGAAATTTGTTTGTATATTTCTGTTAAAGGTATAAAATTATGTAATTGTTAACACATAACATATATTTGTGTATTTATATTTTTTATTCTTGTTTAATATATATAGATATACTATTTTTTACTTAAACCAATTTACTATCTCCAAGAACATATCTATTAAATACTTACAATGTATAAATTTATTATACATATTCCAGCACATATTTAAGTCTTTTCTTTGGTACAATTAGTATAAAATTAATTCATTATAGAATTTTATTAATTGAATTATACAATTAACATTGGATTAATAATTTTATTTAATTTTTATCCATTTTTAATATAATTTTTATGATTTAATTTTAATGATCAATAGATAAAAAATCAACTCATTATAAAATTCAGTTAATTGATTCTGTACATCTTTAAAAGTAATATTTTTATTTCTTTGTAATTTTATTTTACACCTAAACTTTTTTTATTTTTTATTTATTAAAATTGCTGTTATTACTTTATAATTATCCAATTAATCCAATAATCACTCATTATATAAATTATATATTAATTAAAGGGAGTATTTTATGTATTTTAGCCAACAGAGAACGAAATACCAGAATATGCGACTGTACAGAAAAATGTCTCAAAAACTCCAAAAAATCAAGATGCTAAACCGCAAACAACTAAGAATTCATCTGGAAGTGTAGTTTCTCAAGCAAAGACCTTTTTTAGTTCGCAAGAAACGCAACAAATATTGAATCCGACTCGAAGTGCTTCCATGGATAATGTATTACTCTCAAATTCAGAAATGAAATCGAATAAAAGTGAAGAATATATTGCATCAAACTTGGAAAACACGAGTCATGTTTCTGATTTAATTCTTAAATCGCCACCAAAAACTTCAGAATGGCGTAACGAATGGCTTGCAAAAAACGATGAAATTCTACGCAGTATGACAAATCTTGACATGTCAAAGGAGAACTTATTTAAAGGGGATCAAGAAGAGTTAGAAACGGAAACCGATAGAGTTGAATCTAGACCAGACTGGGCACAACCAACTGCAATTAAAAGGAAGAAAAAGAAGGAAGTTTTCGTTGAAAGACTGAAAACTAAATCTCCAGAAACCGAACTGAGACCTCCATCGCAAAATACAGATAGTGCTAGTTCAAGTATGAGCTCACCTAGTTCTCCTTCAAAAGATAGTAAAGAAGAAAAAGCAGATAAGGAAGTTCCAGAAAAGATACAAACTGGTAAGTTAGAAATTATTGACTATAAGAATACATGCGATTCTTGATTGACTATTAAAAATATTTGATGTATCAATATCAACTTTTTATTCTTTACAAAGGATGTTACTAAATTATGAGTATATATATAATTGGATTAAGCTCAGATTTAATAATAATCTATAAAGTAATTGTTAGATTGTTCAAAATTATAAATTAAATGATAACATTTTAGCAACTAATAATTATGTAAAGTTTGTAAAAAAAAGGTAAATTTTGATTTTAATAGAGCTCAAATATTTTCATAAATAAAAATAAAATATAATACATTTGTACTAATATTTTAATACATTAAAACTTTATATTTCTTTATTCTTATAGTTTTACTTAAATCAATGTTAATACTATTAAACATCTATCTTATCTTTTTTAGTATATCATTAAATTTAAATTTATCAAATCTGATGATATTATATTACTTTTCGATATTGGTAAATATTTCTATTTTCAAAATTTAGTCTTTTGAATCACTGTAGGTATTAATTAGTTTAAATTTTCTGTTTTTAAATATATAGTAATTATATTGTTTGTCAGTATTTTTTGAAAATTGAAAATTCTTATTAAAAATTATTAACCAGAAATTGGTTTAGCAATAGATAATGGCAAAGTGATTTATATAACTAACAATTTATTAAAATGATATGTAATGTATTAAACTACTTAGGAATAGATATATTTGTGCTAATAATCTGTAATATAATATACCAAAAAGCAGTTGTTTAAATAATACACCTAATAATATTAAATGATATTTTGCATCCTACATTAGTAATTGTATGTTTTATTTTAAATTTATTTTTTTGTTATATTTTAATCCAAAGAAGTTATTTAACCTCACTCACATAAAATTACTTTTAATCTAATTTAAATTCAAATATTATAATTTTACATACAGTATTTAGTTGTACTAAATACTTTAATTTTACATGCAGTATTTTTCATGTTAATACAACCGAATGCACTGAATCGAATTGTTTGATTAAATGAGAAACAACGAAAGTTTGTATATATTATCCAATTGCAATATTTATGTTGATTTTAGAAAGTTACTCTTTTATTACAAAAGACCAAACTAACTTAGTAAAAACTCAATATGAGAATTAAAAAAGTAAACTTTATTAATTATTGAGGTATATTTTTGCATAACATAATTAAATAGAATATCTATAAATAAATTAAAGTAATAGTTACACTAAATAAAACAATCAATAAAACAAAGCCGCAAAGTGAAAGTAACTAGCGAGTGTATCACATAAAACATATCAATTAAAAATAATAATCCGAAGTAAGTGGTAATTCGTTAATTATTGTATTCAACTATCGTGAAATGAGAGATGCGCGAGTTGGCAACTTTTTTCTTCTCTCCCATTCGCAGACACGTTTCACGCTCGACGCGTCAGCGAGTCTTTCTTTAAGTAGGAGTCAACCAAAATACTGAAAAGTAAAAGTATGATAATGAGCCTCCTTCTCCGCGATCGCCACGACGCGTCCACTGACTTTTCGTTCATCCTACCCCGTGAGGCAGCATCTCCTACCAGTCCTCAAGCATATTATTTATAGAAATCAGTATGAAGTCCGTTTAGCATCTGTTTGCTTGCACTTTATTTCGCATTATCTCAATAGTGTCACGATTTTCTTTGCAATTTTAATTCATTGTTTGCACACCTTTCTTTCATTATTTATCAAAGCTTGACTTTCTTCAAAGAGGACTAGAATATTTCTAACGTCTTTATATCTGAAAATAACACTGTGAATTTCATACTATATAAGCCAGTGATATTTTTACAATCTTAAACAGAATTAATTACCAAATTATATGATTATTTTTAATACAAATAATTTAAATAGTTTGAAAATTTCTTTTATAATTGTAATCTTATACTTTTCTATATATATATATTATTTATAATATATTTCAAAATAAAAGTGTTATTTATTTCTTTGTCATACTTTATTTGAATGGAAATTATTTTTCAAATGACTATCCCAGAGTGACTGTTACTCACAAACTATTTCTGTGAATTGCGATTTCTTGTGGATTTCAGTGATATGTGTCTTCGGTTACTTTGCATCGATTGTAGAGGTAAACAGAATAATGTAATGTTGGGTTTTAATTTATAATAAAGAAAAAGCGATACAACAAACTAAAGAAAATATTTGTTATATGAGATGATTATTTAATGTCCATATTTTATATTATAAAATTATTTAAATTTTTCGAAGCAATTCATTAAAGCAAATAAAAATAAATATTTCGATAAAAATATTCATTTATGTAATATGCATTGCAAAATACTTTTTCTTTTTTTAACCGCTTAATGTCTTTTTAAATTTAATCGTGATTAGACAATTTTATCTAACATTTATTTTTTATCACATACATTTTTCAAATAAGAAAATAATAGTCAGTATTTGTTCGCGAGTCAAACAAAATAGATATCCTATTTTATTGGTCTGGATTAAAGTGTGAAAATAATGGACTATATAAAGCAATTTATTTGGTTTCGTTCGCCACTTTTTTTTCTATTTGGTGAGTTTTAATTCACAAAATAATTAGTAATATTTGAAAGTAATAGTAATATTTGAAAGTAATAGTAATATTTGAAATTGCGTATACAAATTCATTTCATTTTAATTTCTTGATAATATTTTATATTATTATTAAAAATTCATATTTATCATTGTACTGATAACTCATAATGTATATTTTCCATTTCAAATTTATATTTTAAAATAATATAAATTATAAATTATGAAGATTTTAAACATTAATTATTTTGAAATTACTATTATATTTATAATGTATGTATCGTAGAAATTCGGAATGTATTACATTTTTTATGTATATAAAATTTAGTTCAAAAAATGTCTGAAAAAAATAATATAATATGATGCATTTAACAATAGTTCATTAGTAATTGAACTTTCAACTAAATTTAGCATTTTTGTATAAAATAAAAGTTAACATTTTAAAATACATGTTAAGATACTAAAATTATTATTATAAAATTAATTTATGACTATATTAATTTAACTGTTTATTATCAGTGTTGTTAA
>JABFQC010005158.1:0-11904 GCA_022817085.1 Psilanteris sp. ZL-2020 | reverse complement strand
AGGTGAGTCCCCTCGCCTCTCACCAACGGGGTGCTTCAGTTTCAGTTTACAATAAATGCTCAAACTGTTCACCGTTTCTTTCTTGACAGTAAGCTAGTCGATGATAGAAATCTTCAGTGGCATTGTTCAAATATTCTGCAGGAATATTTTCAGCTACATCCTTTATTCTTTGACGTAACTCGTCCAAATTTTCAGGTTTGGTTTTGTACACCCAAAATAATTTCAACCCGTGCCTAGGGAGCCCCTTAAAGGGGAGGGCTGACAAGCACCGTTTTACATACATATATATATCACCTTCCCTCTTGAAACAATATCTGAGGTGCCATCAACTGTCCTTGATTTACTTGCTGAGAAAATCGTTCCAATTTTGTCTTTTGTGGAATTTTAATTTATTACTCTATATATTTTTTCATTATATTTTATTTTTATTTAGTCTGGCGAATGACTGGCGAATGACAAATATCAATTACAATTAGAAATATTGCAATAAAAATAAGTTATTTCAAAAGAAAAAAACAATATTAGTTTGAGTTTTTGCTATTATTATAAAAGTTTCGGTGGTCTATTAAGGTGGACAAAAGAAATTTTTTATAAATTAGGTGGGTTATAAAAATATTTAATTAAAGGTAGATACTATTATTTTATTAATTTATAAATGTAATTAATAAAAGGTGGGCAGAAAAATTGTATTAAAGGAAGTCTGCACCCTTTACAAGGTGCAATGACTAGGTGGGCAATTAATGATTTTATATATAAAAAAAATATAATATAAAATAACTAATAATAAAAAAAGAAAAGAAATTTGTTCTTGATTTTGGGTGCAAAAAGGAAATTTATTTATTTTATTTGTAAATACGTATTTTAAATATATATATACGTAAAAATTTAATTATATATTTTTATCATACAAATGATCAAGATTATTTTATTAACAGAAAACAAAAACAAATTCATCTAGGAATCACCATTGATTCAACTATTTTAATTCTAATCTATTACATAAATTTTTTAGAAGATTATTGATATGTGTGTGTGACGAATCCACGACAAATCTTCGTTGAATCGATGACCGTAATATACACTCAGAAAAATTAAACGTAGAAAATTGCTGTTTATAATTTTAATTTGGAGACATTAAAGTAAAACCCTAAAAATTACTGTTTTTCCTTGTAAAAATACTGTTTTTCATACAAAATTTTTCTTCTATTTTTTAGTATAATGCTATTATAAACAGTAATTTTTATGATTTTGTTTTAATGTCGCCAAATTAGTGTTATAAACAGCACTTTTCTAAGTTTAATTTTTCTGAGTGTACAGAGATTCGATACACAGCATGCGGACATTTATAAATAGATTTTCACTCTGAAAACACGTTCATCCAATTTTAGTGCACGTTGATTTCATGTTACAAAAGTGGATGGTCCACTTTAATTATACATCGATTCCACGTGTATGTTCTGTATGGATAAGTGCTTACATTACTCCGAAATAGATATAATTTTCAATTTAAAAAATTGAAATAATATAATACAAAGTTAACTTAATGAATGCATAAAGTCGGTAAAAATATTTTTTATATATATTCAACAGTTGCAGTAATTAAACCTTATATTCAACAGCTTACGATGAAATTATCGGCACAGCAAATTCCCCATTACATAAAATTAATACTTTGTTAAACCGTATACGTAAAGTTTCTTGAAAACTCACGTAAAGTTGGCAATCAGGGTTATTGCTGCAACGATTCAGCAATGTTGTATTTCTGTATAGGTACCCAAGTGGAAATTGCCAAACGGCCCACCACTGGGCCGATACCGGTGCCAGAGCTGCCGATACTGGCGATAAGTCGGCAGCCGATACTGGGCCAGTATCGAAATGATAACGCCGCCCGGACTACGGCCCAGACATCAAAAAACGACTGGCTCGATACTGGCTAACCGCTGCAACGATTCTGGCCCAAAGCCGGCTGATAACAAAATTAATCGTTTGCCAGAAATGAATTTCACCTGGCCTATTACTGGCTTTTTGCTGGTGCCAGAGGTAAAACTACGTTTTGCCAACACTCGGCCAGTATAAAAAAATAAAAAAAAAAATAAATGTTTAGATTGATTCAAACCCACTATATTAGTATGGAACAGAAGATATAATACTTTTCTCTAAATAACTTTTTCTCTAAATAACCCATCCAAGTAACGAACATCGCAAATGTTGCTTAACTTACACTTACACTGATGCCACTGCTGCCGCTCCTACCATGCGCTCGAACGTATGGGCAATCTACTTTTTTAGTATTCACATATAGTGAACTATAAGTCGGCTGTACGAACGTGCCATTAGTGTCTGATGTTAGTTTAACAATCGGTTCCTGTAGTAAAACAGTACTGTGCCATTACCGGCTCTGTGTTGGCAGATAAACGGAAATTATGTTAATTATTAACTCTAGCATTACTACGAGCTGAAGTCGGCTGTACTAGCGTGCCAGTGGTGGCTGATGTTAGTCTAACAAACGGTACATGTGGAAAAACAATACTGTGCCAATAACGGCTCTGTATCGGCAGGTAATGCAAATTATGTTAATTTTTATGTCCGGCGTGACTTCGGGCCGAAGTTGGCTGTACGAAAGTGTCAGTAGCGGCTGATGTTAGTCTAGCAAACGATACACGTGGAAAAACAATACTGTGCCAATAACGGGTCTGTATCGGCAGGTAATGCAAATTATGTTCATTTTTATGTCCGGCGTGACTTCGGGCCGAAGTCGGCTGTACTAGCGTGCCAGTGGCGGCTGATGTTAGTCTAACAAACGGTACACGTGGAAAAACAATACTGTGCCAATAACTGCTCAAGGTCGGCAGATAATCAAAAATTATGTGACTTTTTATGTCCGGCGTGGCTACGGGCCGAAGTCGGCGTTACTAGCGTGCCAGTGGCGGCTGATGTTAGTCTAACAAACGGTACATGTGGAAAAACAATACTGTGCCAATAACGGATCTATATCGGCAGATAAACCGAATAGTATATTAATTACTAATATATTATCTCTGGCATTACTTCGGGCCGAAATCGGTTGTACAGTTGTGCCAGTCTTGGCTTACGTTAGTTTAACAAACGGTGGTTTTAAAAAAATAAAAGAAATTTTATTAGGTATTAAGATTTATTGAATATACTGTTTGATTTCTTGTCATAAAATAATGATTTCTCATCAAATCGCTAATCCAGACAAATAAACAAAATTTAAATAACCGGTTCTTGGTTTCAACAAATATTAATTAATAAAATTGACACAAAAGATCACACATGATTCAAGGAAATAATGAAAATTTAATCAATTAATTAATAACGATAATTTATTTATCTATTAATTACAAAATAATCCGTTCAAATTTTTGATAATAAATCAAATTCATTTCAAAATTATAGTTGTTTTCGTCAGGTGAATAAATTCCTTATTGTAACAAAACTAATATTTAAGGTGCCACTCTAGAAAGGCAGGACATCAATAATTATCAAATTATTGGTGGAAAATGACAAGGATTAGAATTGAAAACGTTTCCCGTTTTCAATATATTGTAGGTATGAGGAATCTGAAAAGACCACGAAAAACATACAAACGATTGAACTACTGTTCACATTTAATTTTAACTTACTTTTGATTTTTCTTATTTGTAGAATACTTTAAATTTATATCAATTTATATTGGTTTATAATTTCTCGTACACTTAAATTATATCAATGTGTAAGAAGATTTATTATAATTTTGTATTAACTGAAAAAACTCAAAAAAAAAACTTATTTAATCACTCAGAATTATCTTCTATAATAATGAACTTATATTCTCTTTAGAACTCGTAGTATTCTGAAGCTAAATATCAATATTCGTCGCATTATATATAAACCATTGTTTACTGAATGCGACGGTTTTATTTAAATTATATAACACGTCAAACTAACGAACGAATCTCATTACTCGTCGTTAGCGTCACGTGACTTTTTCGCTACGGTTCGAACCGCCCAATTTTTTGCGTTAAATTCGAGCCAGTCGATTACAGCGCGAGCTTGCGATACTCTCTCGTCGATCGCAATGTTTTGAAACGCGTGTCGAACAACAATGTCGTGCGAATTAAAGCGATCGAGTCGAAATCTTCTCGACGCTCTAATATTCAACATATACACTGTTAAAATTCATTTCAAGACTATTTTTTAATTTTTTTTTATTATTTAATTAAAAATATATTAATATATATTAATATATACACAATCTTATTCATTACTTTCTTCTTAAATTTGATTAATAGCGAAATTTACTTTTTATATTTATTAATTATTTATAATTGCTTGATAATTTTTTATCAACGGAGATTACGTTCCAGGAGTATATACTATTTTTTTCTAATTTTTTGAATTAATAAAATTGTTTCGACAGCAAATTTAGTAAGGAAATTGTTTGTTGTTGAATAATGAAATAAATTTAAATTTCATTTGAAGTGCATTTGAATGTGCATTTGAAGTGTTCATATTATCCGTGCAATTATATGAAACAAGTGTTTAGTAATAATCAAGGAGATTAACAAGGAGAATTCACTGAATGTTTTCGAGCTAACTATTATTGTAGGATTTGTAAAGTACACAGAAACGACGCAGAAAAATTAACCGGAGAGGATACTAAATTATTAAGAAATTATGAGAATTATGATTTAGATGTCGAGAAACAAAATATTAAAAATACTGCAATAAAAAATTATTCATGTTTTAATAATATACCTTCGTTTCATGTAACTGATAATGCGTCGGTTGATATTGCTCATGACTTGTTCGAAGGAGTATGTAAATTAGAAATGAGTAAAATATTTTATCAATTTATTATTGTTGATAAAGTATTAACTATTGAAGAATTTAATACCCGAATTTTAAACTTTTCATTTCCCAAAGGAATGTCTAAACCTCCATTGAGTACTATTGAATAAAATTAAGAATAAAAATAAACGAATGTCTGCCCTTGAAATGTAAACATTTTTTATGTTTGCGTGCGTTATATATGGTGATATTATTTCTCCATCCAATAAATACTGGGAATTGTACTTAAAACTTAGAAAAATTGTTGCTATTCTTTTATTACCGTATATTGATCTTGACCGCTGTGATTTTTTGATGATACTAATTAAAGAACACCACGAATTATATATACAGTTGTTTGGTAAATTAACGCCAAAACTTCATTTCATGATTCATTATCCAAATTTAATTAGATCAGTTGGTCCACTTATCCACATATGGACAATGAGATTTGAATCTCGACATAGGATAAGCAAATCAATTTCAAATTGTGTTCTCAATAAAATTAACATTTGCAAAACTATATTTATAAAAGAACAACTTATGTTTGCTCATAGACTAATGAATAATAAAGGTTTTGAGACTGAGGTATTGTTCGGGAAATTAACGGAAATTAATACTATTGCTCATAAAGAATTAATATTTAACTTAGAAAAAAGTAACTACTCTCTTAATGTAAAATTAACTGATTTCGTAAAAGTAAACAGTACAATCTACAGACGTAATAATTTAATTTTTTTGAATAATGATGATGATTTTCCAACATTCGGAAAAATTTCAAATATCTTAATTGGTAAGAGTGAAGAAATTATTTTTGAATGTATATTGTATAAAACTACTATTTTTAATGATTTTTTAATGGCATATGAAATCTATGAAACTACAACTAAAATAATAATTTCTCAAAATAAGTTAATTTTATTTCAGGAGATAGCAGCAGTTTTTATAAGGGATAAATTATATGCAATTACATTATATGACTTATAATTGTTGAATTAAATGCTCAACATTATATTTATTGTTGAATGAGCTTGTAAACTTTTGTATAATAAATACTTATTACTATATATACATATATATTACTTAATCCTTTGATCCCTATTATTTAAAATTAAAATCATAATTATTAAATATTTAACAAAAATTAATGAACTATTAATTGAATGATAAATGGAAATTGTTGGTAAAAATCATGGAAAATTATTGATATTATTATTTTTACTGTTTAATTATTTTGATTATAATTTTATATTGATCCCTTTATTTTGTTTAGTTCATAAATAATTCACTATTATCTTAGTTATCTTTAGTTTATTATTAGTTATTTTATACTTTGATAATTAATTTATATAAAAAACAACTTTAACGTATCAGTCACAATTATTATCGCTTATAGTATAATTAAAATTGTAGCACATATCCAGCAATTCTATTTTTCATACAAAAAATTGTACTGAATTTAATTAATAATATATTTATATTTAAATTCAAAAATTGTTATTAATGAACAATAATATGTCATAATCTTTCAATTTTTAAATAAAAATTCTATTGACTATGATGAAAACTGACGGATATAACCAAAAAGTATCATTTAACAGTCGCAGAATGTTGAATTCACAGTTTTGGACTATAAAAATTCGTACAGTACAGGACTGTAAAGTGTTACAGTTGGGGACTGTTGCACTTACAGTCCGCACTGTTAGTCCAGCAGTCCATTTTTCTCAATGTGTGGCGGTATAATACAATGTAAAATTGAAAATTATGATGATGAAGCTTTGTTTGTAAATATCAATTGTCCAATTACGGGTAAAAAATCATTAAAATGTGGAAAAAGACAACTAAGGGGTGTAACGAGGAAGAACGTACGGAAAGAGTTGATAAATAAATCTGCTTTTGCTTACAAAGCAGAGAAAGCTAGTCAAATGATGGATGAAAATGACTTCAGAGAGCCACCGCAATTATTTACAACCAATGTTTTGCGTAGTGCAAAACACGAAAGTAGCAAAGAAAAGTATTTGGATAAAGATCCATTTGTTGCTCTCCAAATATTAAAATAAAAATCTACCACGTTAAATGTTATCCGTGACATTGGGTATGATCCATTTATTGTGTATTTATGGTCCGCGCATCAAATTACACTACTAAAATAAGTATCTTAAATCGAGACATTTTCATGAAAAAGACATAAATAGTATCTAATAATAAGACACTTATACTATCTTTTCTATAAAAATGTCTTGAAAGAAGACATTTTTATAACGTCAGTTTTTACAGTGTAGATGCGACAATAAAATACAATATAGAAAGATATATATAGATGCTACCGGTAATACGGTTCAAAAATGAAGGCGAATAGATGGTGAGAAATCAAAGCATCTTTTTTTATATACAGCCGTTGCTAAAGATAACAATCACCAATTTCCGGCTGTACAAATGATATCTGAGGTACATCATGCCAGAGCCATATCGACATGGTTGGAAGAATAGGTTAGGTCTGGTGCAAAACATCCACATGAAGTGGTAAGTTGAAAAAGGGTTGTATTGACGAGCTATTTTAATAGAACATTAAAATATATGACAATGACAAACATTCAGCTTGCAATCACTGTTGAAAAAGATGTGTTTAATTAAGGCACTTTTTGTAGACAGATTTCAGTCGTTTACTTACAAATTCTTAGAAAATACATGTGCATGAAGTTCCAAACGTAAATAATATATAAAATGTTTATTTGTTCAAATAAACAAGTGAAACAATTGTAATAGGAAATAATAGTTTTGTCAAATTAAATTCATTTTAGGTCAAATTCACGTCGACGGTAGTTCTATGTTTTTAATTACGATATTCTGAAGAGGACCAACATGTAGAGGTTGAAACGTTAATAAATTATATTTATCAAATTGATGTTTTGTATGTTTAATTTGGTCGAAAATCACCATATATTGTTTTTAATTATGATTTCTATACATTTACAGATTTGTGATTATTCAAAAGCATTAATTATTGCGACAATCAAAGCTTTTACCGCACATAAAAGTATTGGGGATTATGCTAATGCATGCACGACAAGTAAAATTCCGAATACGTATATTAGAATAGATGTCGCCCATTATATCAAAATATGAGTTAACATATTAAATAATATGAGGCCAAAAACAAAAAAATTGTATTTAGGATCCATTGGACAATTAATTCAGTGCAATAATATTAATAATGCAAAAAGTATTATTAAAAGTATATTTGCAGTTTCATTGAGTAATAGTGTTGGAGGTGCATTTTATAAAACGTGCCAAGTATATTTAAAAAATATAATAACAAATGAAACTGATGAAAATATGTTAAAATTAATAACTTTATCAGAAGAAACTAATTTAGAGCAAATTGATGATATTATTGATAATATTGAAACCGATAATTTTTGGAAGAAATGGGGTGATGAATTGTACAATGAGGTTAAATCGTTAATAACGAATGAAAGTATGGACGATGCTGACGAAAAGGGTAAATATTGTCCAGCTGTTGCAAAGCAGCTTTTAAAAGATCTAGCTCTCATTCCTCTTTGGAGCAATATATGTTTTGCTGTTTATCCGGGTCCGGTTCAACGAGCTTCAAGCGCCAGAGTTGAAGTGGAATTTAAAATCATCAAGCAAAATGTTTTAGATAAAGGACAGAGCCGAATCGACGTAGTTGTCGAAAAATTGATTAAGCATAATGATGGTCGAATAAAACTATCTCAAGTTGTTGACGACATGCATGAAGAAACTAATAAAGATGTTGCATTTCTCGAAAATGCCATTAATTTCTCCATGGATTCTAACATCAATCAAACTCAAATTGTTATCCAATGTCCAGCTTGTAGAGATGGTAATACACCAGGAGGAGCACATAAATGCATTTTCTGCCATACAAATGTACACCCTTAGACAATTTGCTCCATTCCCCGAAATGGACAAGAAGAAGGCTATGGGGAAAACCGTATTTGTATTAAATGCAACATAAAACTAAATGAAAAAGAGGCTCAACAAAGAATAGAAATAAATTCTTATGAAAATTGGCGGGGACAAAGCGAAGAACCATTTATACTTGGGAAATTCGAAACATACACTTAAAGATGCTTTAGCTCAAGATGCACTAGCTCTATGTTACAAGCTAAGGTTGTTAATGGAACAAACATATCATTAGCGGATACCAGCGGCTTCGATAGTATTTTTCAAATCATGTTGGCTGTAGCCAACGATTATGACAACAAAGAATTTATTTCTAACAATTCTTTCAAGAACGATCTCTTTCGCATGGTACAATACACATTTAACAATAGTATAAATGAAAATACAAAAAAATCCGTGCAGAGATTTTAGATCAAAACTGTTCCAATGAAGGAAATAGTAAATTTAAATTTGTTACATGTAATGTGGATGTAGCATTTTTAATTACCAAACTATTTAAAAACATGCCCTCATTTGTGCAACAATCGTTATGTTGTGAAGAATGCTCACAAATAGAAAATGAATTTATTATCAAATCTATTAACATAGATTTTCTCAGAAATGGAAACTTTAATACACTGGAACAGACAATATATTCTGAATTCTGCAATAAAACAAATAATAAAATTGAAAAAATTAACAAACTTGATAGATTAGGTAAGTGTACGATTATCATATATTATTATTAATAATTTTTATATATTTATTTATTTATCATATTAATACAGACTACTAAATCAAATTTTAAAATAAGTTTAATATGTTTTTAGCAATTATAATTTAATGATAGTTGTTATTATTATTAAGTTTTTAATATATACTTATTAATATATATAATTACGGAAAATATTATTTACAAACTAATGAAACTAAATTAAATTAAATTAAATTAAATTAAATTAAATTTCAATGATTATATCAATCGCATTAACTTAACCAACATTTTAAAAAATTTCATTAAATCATTATGTTACTTAACTATTTCTTCAAATTTTAACACTTACTATAATGTAAATAATAAATAATTATATTTGTAAAACATATTATGTAGAATAAATTTTAAATTTTTAAATTTTAAATTTTAAATTTTACTTATAGGCATGATTATAATATTCGAAATAGACAACGGGTACGAGGGTATACATTTGCGAAATATACCAGACCATATTACGTCAACTATGTTAAGTCAAAAGTATACATTAGCTGGAATAATAGAGTGCCAAACTAATAGAACAAAAAGAGAAGAAGAAATTTATACCGCTTTATCCCTACGCAGAGATAAAGTATGGATAAGATACGACGGTGTGCGAGAAAAAACAAAAAATATATCAAAAAATTATTTTGCTAAACCAGCTTTGATAATCTATATACAATTAGATTAAATTTTAATTATATATTAGTAGATAATGCCAGCAGGGATACCAGATGAGAGTTTCATTCGTTATATTATAGAAAATATATGTTAAATTAAAATATCAATTTGATGTATAGTTTAGTTTAGAAAATTAGCAAGTTGTTTTTATTTTATTTACAAAGTTTACGTACGTTAAATTCATGTGAACCGATCGAAACTAACTAATATAAGTTTGGTATATATATATATATTGCCTTAATATTTCTGTTATCATTTTTTAAAAAAGTAATTGTTTTACGATCAGCACAAAATATGGTGTTTAGATATACACTTTATCTATAGAATGCTACAAATATAAATTATTTTAATACAACCTCAAATAATAAAGTACATTTATTTAATTTTCATAACGCAACTATTGAAACGACATGTATATAAATACACATTTTTCTATAATTAATTTCCATAATTCAATGATAATATAAATTTTAATACATTTTTGCGAATTCCTATGTACTCCGCGACTCTGAAAAGTATAAATTTATAAACAAACAAATTACAGCCCACACAGAACAGTTACGTAATTTTGTTAATTACATAATTAATTGTTGAAAGAACTTTTGATTCTTTTTTTGTCAAATTCATAGGTACGCCGCGACGCTATAAGGTATAAATTTATAAATAAACAAATTGCAGGTTTCAAAACAATTTTTTCTATACTCTTTATTATCGAACAGGACAAATTCTTGTCTAAGTTTTTAGGTTACTTCATTTTTTACACTAATGTTTAACAGCACGACGTGTCTCAATTTTATATTATTATTAACAATTAAAATAATGAAGCGACAAAAACAATATTTGTTTTTCCGAACTGAATTCGTGAAACGACAAATAAATAAGAAGTTCAAAATTCCATAATTAATTGTTAAAAGAACTTTCGATTCTTTTTTTGTCAAATTCACAAGTACTCAATTTTATATTGTTATAAATAAACAATATATATAATTCACCGGATTTCTATCATTTACTTATAAAGACAATGAAATTACAAACTTGTAAATGTAACATGTATTACGTGAAGGCTTATCCCTTGATTTGTCATAAGTGTTCGTCGCGTGTATAGGGGTAATTGAAAATTGTTTACAAAAAGTCATATTTATTATAAAATGAATTTAATTTTATATTTACTGGTTACGACAAATAAACGACAATTGTTGATGTATTTATTTTTGTTTTGCATTTAGAATAAAAATAATTTTGCTAAGTTGATGCCATGTTAGCAAAAATCAATTTTTTCAGAGTAATCTCAAAAACGACAATTTTTTTTTTTCACGGCAAATTTACGACTAAAAAGTGACAATTATTTATTATAATTTTTTACATTTTTGAGTATTTTGTTGTGCTAACTTTACGGACCTATTTTTGCATGCTGTATAATTGATAAGTCGGTGCTTTTAAATACTCTGTAATGTATAAATCGGTGCTTTTGCATACTAACCCAGGTAGAAATTTCACAAGTTTTTCGCTAGTAGTGATGAGTTACTTCAGAGTAATTCTTAAGTTTTACCAGAATATTTAATATCATAACTTTTTTGCTATCTAGTCGCAAGTATTATATAAATTATACTAGACTGGTTAAACTTCCGAAATACTTTCGAGTATTAGATAAGTTAAAACTTATCTAAATGAAACTTTTATGTTTATCCAATATATGTTTTTAGGTTATAATATAT
>JABFQC010005157.1:0-11907 GCA_022817085.1 Psilanteris sp. ZL-2020 | reverse complement strand
GAATAATATTGCCATCTATTTTCAGTTTTTAGAATTATAAAATATGTAGTCTGTTGTATAATAAATTATGAAATATACTGTCTTATCTTAACGGTGACCTATCATATAATACAGTTAATTTTTATTATATTTTTTTCTTTGTGTAACAACATTTAATGCTTAGAATAAATAAAAATGAATATTATTATATTTATAAGAAGAAACTAATAATTACAAAATATAAACATAGTTTGTATTACATGAAAAATTAATATTTTTAATATTTAAGACAGATAAAATGTTATTAATTATTTTATTAATATTATTACATAAATTATTATATTGTTATTATTATATACATAATAAGAAACCAAAATATACAAAATATTGTAATATTAACATGTGGTAAAATATAATTATATTTTCTGACATATATAAATAAAGACATCAATTTGTATTTCGTTTTCGAATTTTCCTTTATAATAAGAAAGATATTTCGTTTGAAATTAATTTTCATAATGCACAAATTAATATTGAAATTTTCATGATATGTAAACACCATAAAAATTATAATACTTGAAAAGTCATATTAATCTGAATTATTTTAAACATTTCTATGAAATATTATATTACAAATGTTATTATTTATACGAAACTTTCTCGCATCTAACAACATCCTACCAGAATTTTCTCCAAAACCCTTATTGTATTTAATTTATTAACACTAAATAATGTTAATGTATACAAGTATATTCATATTTCAAAACTTGCATCTTATTTTAAATATAGTTTATTTTGAAGATACGTTATTGTACCAGTTTTTAGACAATTTTACTTGCATAAATTTTAACTATCTGCAAATCTAGATAAAGGAATATAAACTAGATTTACCTTCATGTACATTTCATTGTAACTATTCCCATTTAGGATGTCCGTAAATGTCTGCCATTTCAAAATACCAACACTATTCCTGTGGAATTATCTTGAATAGCAAAATCAGCGGTTAAAGTATCTTTTAAAACTACTTTTATATAGTAAAAGTTGAATTATTGTCGTAGCTACATCACATATACGTTCAAATTTATTCAGTCTGTAAGTCAACCAAAGCGAACGCTGAAACACTTCCGAGACTTGAAGGACAGACCGCTACATTTCCTGTTCAATTTCAGTCATACAGAATCCTATCTGTTACATCATTTTGGAACCCGCGTGTCTAAATCGACGGCAGTAGCTTTTCCCTCTTGACGAAAATGATCCTTGCAATTTCCAAATAGACCGTTAAAGGATCAGATAAAATCACAATCATGACAGGACAAAAATTTTGAAACAAAATTTCTGCAGAAATTAGAGTCAGAGATCAGTAAAAATATGATAACATTAATTTAATATTTCTCGGTATAATGTGAATATATAATATGTATTTTGTATATTAACTATGATACGCATTTTAAATGGTCGAAAATTATAATAAACATATATGAATAAAGCTAAACACTCGCTCGATGTGTATTATCATGCTTCCATAAAATATTGATTTGAAAGCTAAATATTTCAATACACGTGACGACGAATCTGAAATTATGTATTTCGTTGATCGTAAAACATTGCTTTAAACGCACGAATAGTCTCATGCACTATTTTGCATTTTGACAATAGATCTGCACAATGGGCTTGGATACTCTCCTCGGGAATTTACATCTGCACAAGTGTTTCGATACTATGACACCTTGTATAAACTTCTCGACAACTTGCGTTACGAGAAAGTTAAGACTTAGCGAGCTCTCAGAGCTCATCATTAATAACTTGTTAGTAAATTGATGTTAATGAGTGAAGCTAGAAATAATCTAACTTGCGCAATGAATAATGCATCTTGTATTAGATAAGTTACAATTGCATTCTCATTTAAAACCAAAGTATTTAATATATAGATATAACGTCAATTAAAAAGTGTAACGCAAACCATACAAATATAGTAAGGATCACGAAATGTGAATAATTTTATTTTATTTTTTTATTATTGTAGCATTAATTTACATTACATATTTATAAACTCCTCAATTCAATTAATGATATATAAAAGTCTTCATTTATTAACAAATGTTTGTAAAAAATCGATAACAGGTTTTAAAAGATAAAACTCCACATTTAATTTAGCCAAAATATATATTTTTTCGTTTTTTATATAAAGCATTCCGTTTTCAAATATTATTTATATATATTATGAATCTGATTAGATTTATAAGAAATGAATATCAAATTTGAATAAATCACTTTATTTATTGTAATTAATACTGTTGATTAATAAATTGTTAATAATACCAATTGCTTCGCGGAAAAACTATTCGTATTTGATTTATGACAATAAATTCTTGAATTAATTTTTGGATATATTAATTTCATCCTATATACAAATTGCATGACGAAACTCATAACAGTTACGGCAGATAACATGTCAAATGTGTAGTTCATAGTGAAATATTTCGTATTGCATTGCACAATTCACGAAATATATATACGTTTGAAGATATCGCTCGCTAAAATTTCAATTTAAGAATTGTTTGAATTATGAACAATACGATTGAACATTATTGATTGTTAAACGACGAAAAGATAACGACGTTAATTTCATAAGTTTAAATACGTAATATTTTAAACTTTTTATACGTTGTGGCAGAAAACACATTTTATATTTCCGATAAAAGTATTAATACCACTGTCAGTATAAGTAAATTAAATTTTTCAATTTTTCATGTCGTAATGTTAATATAAAAATATATGAAAACATTCCGCAGAAAAATGAAACTTTTTACAAACAACCGTTATAATAATAATAATAATAATAATATAAAGTTACATTTTGTATAATTTACTAGATATGTTAAGTTCACTTAATCCGTCTCCAAATCTTCCAGCAATAATATTAATAGCAATTTATAGTCAGCTATTTAATGTGCCAGATTTGTAAATATATGTATGACTATATACTTACTTTATCCTCTGTAGATGATATTTTTAAGTAAAAATATATCTGAAATTATTTTCAATAGACATTTGAAAATTTTTCATATGAGTACAAAGTAGGAATACTTACTGAAGAAGTTGATAACAGACTTCCACATGCATATTCTTAAAGTACATTTTATTTACTTTTCAAAATTAATTCGAACGTTACATCATCTTAGGAGATGATATTAATATGCATAATTGCTTATATATAATATATATCTATGTATAATATAACGAATGCAGGCCACCATAACACCTGGTGTCCAGGAGTAACGACCCCGCATACCCAAGTTTCTAAAATATATGCGACAGTAAAATACGCCTGATTTCCTACTATAGAAGTATATCATATCCCATTTATAATTTAGAACATCATAGTTGTTAGTGCAATTGAATTCATAGCGCCTAATAAAACTAACAATTTTGTTAGATTTAATAAATAACAGGAAATTCAAAAATAGACGATGTGTTGTTGTAAGGATAATTTGTGTTACTTTATTAAATTTCTTAAACTTTTATAAAACAAAAATTTTAATTATCTTTATTTAATCAATTTATTATAAAAGTCCCTCGATTTGAACCAAAGAAGAACTCAATAAATATATATATTATCGTTATAGTTCACAAAAGTTGAAATCCCTTCTGCTGCAAATTCCAAACAACATGATTATGTTTAGAAACAGTTCAATATCTGCATTGGGGATCATTTAGAACCAAAAGTACCACACGTTTCAAACAAGGATTTTTTAAATGCACCACTAATATTAGTGCTTTAAACTAAGCATGGATTCTTTACTTGGACGCTAATTGCTTCCCCTTAAATTTTTCAAACATTTTATGCATTTCGTTTTGCTATATACGCTGAACTCATAAGTAAGATTTTAGTATGTCACTGCCTTAGACACTCTAAGATGAATCTCTTGGTATTGTATATAATTCAGAATTAACAAATGGTTATGAGAAAGTTTTGAATATCTACTAAACAACTTCTAATCGTTTCCTATAATATGATCATAGGTCATTGATAAATAACTATAATTAATACAAAATTTAATATTTTGTGTCAGTTCTGAATTTTTAATTACATTACCATCAATTAATGCTTAAGTAATAAAATCTTCGTTAACAGTTATAAAAAGGAATGCCAGTAAACGAATTTTTACGAATTAGGTTAAATAATTATTAAATTAATTATAACACGGGTTAAACAACAATGGTTGAAGCACGCACACAATTAAAACAATGACTCCGCAATACAACTATTAACCTTATCATGCTGGATCCGACAGATTCACAACGAATTGAGTCCGAGCTTTGTTCGATCAATGGATACGCATTACCATTTGGTCAGTTAAATACAGCAATATTCGAGTCAAAGATCATCAATATTTATATACTTTGATTATGTATTTGAAATAACCATTTTATTACACATTATTTATATCATTACGATTAGTTGATTATAATTAAAAACTGCTATAATAATGTCATATCTGAAATCATTTTATACATAGTGTTACAAATGATGTCAAATTTATGTCACATATGCGTTTTCTCAATATTCTGCCAATCTTAAAAAATTCCATCTTATAATCATTCCGTAACATAATAACAAGTCAGATTATTATTCTGGTCATTTTATATGGCATAAATATTCCTAATTAAAAATTGTTTATATCAAAATGACTTCGCAATTAGGAACTTAAAACACACACATGTCTTTAAGATTCGCAGCGATGTTAATCGGAAATAACAAAATTCCTGTCATATGGTATTTTCAAGGTGATATACCTTATGTTTCGCAGAACTTGGATACTAAAATGAGTCGCTCGATGCTTTCTGTGGGGTTCGCCATTCACTTCTATAACTTCCTCTCTGACGATTTCGAGTAGGAAATCTCCAAACCAGTACGTTTTGGGGTAGCATGCGAGCGCGTCACAGCGTAATCACGAATCCTGTCCATTATGGAATAAGCCATTGTGAACATAGGAGCGTATAGTGTGTCAGTATTTGCCGTGTTATATATGCAGGCTCTCGTATCTCGATCGACTGTACCGCTGGTGCCTCTACAAACTCTATATCACATTGATTCCTCGTTAAAACTGTGATTTACAATATCTCCCATAACTGCGACTCTCACACAACGAAAATAAACAGCACACCAGTTACGTTGCATTACATTTATGAATCACCATATATAAAACAATTGAATTTAAACTTCGTAAAAGTATTTAACATTTTGAAATAAATTTTGCATTTTTTTGGACATAAAAGAACCATATATAATAATTGTGCAAAGTACTTAATTAAATAATTAAGTTACTACGTTTGATTTTATGATACATTCATTTAATAAATACATTCATTTAGAAAATGAAATTTTAATAATTCCTTAAAGTTAATAACAAGATAAGAGACGATAAGTTTTATTCTTAAAATAAAAAATATATTACAGGTTCATGTTAACAGTTAATTGAAATTTAATTGGATAAAATAAAAAAATTGTTATGCTTAATAAAAGTAATTTAATTAAAATTAAATAAATTTATTGAAACAAATTTTATAATAATAAATTCTTTCAATACAATATCCAACGATTTAACCATTTGAAACGACCAATTAAATTCAATAAATTTTTAAATGTTTTGACATTATTGGATTTAAATTTTATGAAATATATCATATAAAATACTATTTTGACAGGAAAACATGACAGGATTTACAATAATTGATACCATTTTAGGTTTATCTGTCCACAGATATAGTCAAAATATTTTAATATCTAGAATGAAATTTCGTGGAAATTTATATATTATGTTAATGACATCAACAAGTAAACTTTCGAAAACAAACAATAAGCCATATTTGAATGGTAAACATTTATGTATATTACAAAATATAACAGTCAAAATTATAATAAAAACTAGATATTTTCAAATTAAATATAACATTGAATATATACTTCATTTCTATAAATATTTGATCTCGTTCTCCAAATTTATACAATTTACAATTGACACGATCACCATTTCAGTAGGTAAAACTTTCCAAATTTGAGATGATATAGAATTATGTATTATTTATGACTGCATGTATTAAAGTATTCAATTTTTTTATTAACGTCATATATATTTATTTAATCAAAAAAATTAAATAAATATAAATTATACTCAACATTTATTTTTTTATAAGTATTATTATAATTAAGAATTCATTTGTGGGGATTATTAGTATTTAATCATTAAACTTTCACATCATTCAAGTGGAAAAATAATCAACTGTTCAAATCGACTAGATTATTAATATTATTGTTTGTATAATATGGATACTTAAGTAATTAATGATTTGACTTAGTGTTGATCTATACGATTATGTAAAATAAATCATTAATTTGAAGTTAAATTAATATTTACAATTTATAAGTTTCGCTGTTCCTAATTAAAACCAACGAATCCAATCAAGTAATCCCCTTTTATTACGGAT
Source organism: Psilanteris sp. ZL-2020 (assembly GCA_022817085.1). Lineage (NCBI taxonomy): Eukaryota > Metazoa > Arthropoda > Insecta > Hymenoptera > Scelionidae > Psilanteris > Psilanteris sp. ZL-2020. The sequence continues at coordinate 5,439 of JABFQC010005157.1, read as the reverse complement.
AAAATGTCATCACATTTTTCTGAATTTTAAATTTACCGCGAAAACGAATCAATTTTATTATCATTTCTCGCTTAATGATGTAGAAGTTTGAATTTACAGAATAATATACTCTTTAAAGGTATAATCATTATTTTAAACAATTTTCACACATAAACTATAATACAACTTTTACATCCCTATTTCAAAATATACACTGATATTTTATTTCAAAGAATATACGTTTTTGAACTGAATTGAATTGAACCAAAAGTATTGAAAATTGTTCAACGTAGCTCATAATAAAAAGTACTATTCATATATAATATATAAATAATATAAATTATAAATAAACAAGAATTTATATTTTTATATCTAAAACAAATTTGGAATGTTCTAATAATTGCTGTATGTAGCTAAAGTATTTATGGGTAACCAAATATATAAATTGACACAATTTTGTTTAAAATTGGAATAAATATAACAAAAAATTGTCAATATGTATAATAATATTAATAATATACATTAATATAACATAATAATTTGATAAATAATAATAATAAAAACCAAATTTTTCTGGATACGAGAAATTGGAATGATACTACATATTTAAGAGAAAGACCGAATTTTTAAAAGAGATATTTGAAGCAAAATCTACTCATCTGACAACTATATTCAGAGATCGGAATCGATTCAAATTTTTCTTTTTTCTAATATCCTTGCATATTATATATATTTTATTTACAGTATAAAACAATAGATCTAACGTAAATCAAAATAAATTGAACGTTTAATAAGTTAAATAATAATAATACAATAATATATTTATTAATTATTACCTGCAACGTTAAAAAAAGATGGAATATATAATGGTTTAATCAAGTTAAACAAACTATCAAAACTGAAATAAATAATAAACATTTCGCATTAAAAAAAAGTAAAATTATAATTTAATAACCGTGACACCTTCGTATACACCTTGACTGACTTATTCATTGGTTTCAAATTCATTCCCTTTGATTTGTTTAAATTCATTCTGCTGAAATACGAGCAGATGATATATAAAATCTATTCAAAACCATTATAAGACACATTCTCATCTCGAATTTCGTAATGTAGTATAAAATGAAATTTGCATCTTACCAGACTTGCACTTTGCTTTGCTAATGTAATTTTGTTATTCCTGGTCGGAGCAGAGTGTAATTGATAAGTGACAGGGTGGGTTGGTCCGTAACGTAAATGGTAAATACAGGAGTGTTTCTGTAAAGCAAGAATGAAACGAGGGAGCTGCACATTAGGTGACGTGCACAAAGAAGTAGAACAAAGGCCTGTATAGTCAGTCGAACTAAGTTTTGTTCTGCTACGGGCTGGATACTTCTATACGACGAAACTTAGGCGAGAAAGTTTCTAACCGCAGCCTTGTCTAAATCACAGCGGTCGCAAGAGGGATTACAACTTTAGTAGGTGACTGTACTGCCGGCCTCCGAATTCCTATGCCAACAAATTAGTGTTACTTCTGAACGAACGGCATTTCGTACGGCAATTTGCTTGGGCATGAAGCTTCGATTAAGACTACATGTTCCGGCGTGACCACGGGTTTAAATATGAGTCATACCGTGAATTTAAGAATCATATTCCCGTAATAAAGTTTGGAGCTCATTAATGGGATTACATAAATATTAATTAAAGAAGTGAAACTGAGTTTAATGTCAACAATATTAATAATAGATAATATGAATTTAAATTATATATTCATGATAAGTGTTTAAGTATTGCTTATAATGAAAGTAGTATTAATATAGTTAATTTTATGCATGTACTACGTCTGGGTGTCTTCAGTAGAAAATAATTTTTGAGAATATAGTTTTTTGAAAAAAATATTAAATTATATTTCAATTCGGTTTAAATTTAAATACAATTTATTTCGAAAGTAAACGTTCCTTCATTGAAATTTACTATTGTTTTATATTATCCAATCTGGTTTCTATTACTGCATATTAATACAGGTAGAAATATTATTATTTAAAACTCGGTTGTCATAGTGCAATTCACTTTTCTCGTTCTTGAAATGACATTATTAATAAATTATTTTATTTTTAATATACTTATTTACGCGAAAATATAGATATTCTTTAAGAGTTAGAGATCTCGAATACATCAGTTGCAAAATGCAAAAATTAATAATTAAATGAAAAAAAAACAACATAGTGAAAAGTCATGATATAAGTTTTAAGAAATTTAAAATAATTCTGCTTTTTATTAAAATTACAATTTTATTCTGCAATTTACTTTTTTCAGTTTAATTTTAAATTATTGTATGCGAAAAAAAATTCGATTCAAAATTATTGACAGTTTAGTAAACGAAAAAAATTTTAGTTTAAAATTACAAAATTATAAGGTAATCATTGGTGCATTCTTGGTATTATTTACAAGCATTCATCAATGTGTACGGTAAATTTCAGTAATTTTTAACTGAACATGTTTTTTATCCTCCAGTTATATGTGGTGTGTACTACGGTGTGTACTATTATATTTACTGTACTACGAATAATAATTAAGATAATTTTAATTTTTTATTTTTTTTTAATTTGTACGTCTAATTTAATAATGTTTAATAATTTAATAATTAAATAACGATACAATAAAGAATATAAAACAGAGAAAACCATTTTTATTTTCAAATGTATTGGCATAAGCATACATGACAGTACGACGTAAACATACTAAATACATATTCCGATAAATATATTAATGTAAAAACAAATGTTATTTTAAAAAGGAAAAATGTTGTAATATCAACATACATTTATATTCTGTCAACATATTATTTTTTCCAATGTAAATTTCGATATAGTAAATTATACAATCAACAAAGCTCAATTTTTTGGTCCCTAAATTAAACAAGATAGAGTCAACAAGGTACACTCTTAATTTCGGCTTAAATTATCTACAGATATTCCACATTTTCAAAGATGTAGTTATGTTTTCTATTAATTTCGTCTGTAACATCGTTTGTTTTTTCCCTGCAATTCTACTGGTCATCACAATCAGGTGCAGCCGCATAATTGCACCGCACACTGTCCGAAATTAAAACGGTTGTCAGTAATCAGTAAGTTTTTTATTTCATTTATTTTCGTTGTTGCGCTGTAGAAACCCAATTTAGGATTAAGGTAATAAATTAGAATTCCGATTACATTTTTTGCAATATAATTTGAAAAGTTTTATATAATTTTTTAATTAATTAATTAATTCTAAATAATATAACAACATTTCGAAACATTCTGTAAATAGCTTTAACCGTAAATTTGACATTTCATTTGTATTAACCACTAATTATTAATTATTTTGGACTTACTACTATAGCAACAAGAATCCCTTTTTATGATATACAAACACGAACATTTTTAAGGTTAAAATAGGAAAACTACACAATTGTTTCTAAACATTATTTATTTGTAGTGATGTTTTTGATTTTTGGGTTTAATATCAGTTTATGATTATTATTATCATACTACTTCATATGATATTTATTTAAAAAACTGATATCTGTATATACACAGAATTACAATAAAATAAAGATTACGTGTATTAAATTTATGATATAATGACAATAATTATAGTACTAATATATCTTGTTCAATACTAATATAATTAAAAAATAAAAAAAATTGTAATCTAAAATATATTTCGAAAATCTTCAAGATTTACATTCTTATTATGAACAATCAATACTTATGTATTACATAGAATCTTATTGGTTAAATAAATAAGGAATCACTTATTCTTGTTGAATCTTCATTGCAACAAAAGGTATGTCAAAAACAAAACACAAATAATGTTGACGTACGAAGAAAAAGAAATAGATGCTCCAACAAATATTTCGCGTTTAACAAGCCGTACTCGAACGATTCTGATCAGCATTTACGTGGTTCTGGGCCATTTAGTGAATCATAAATTTTTGTTCCCCTCTTGTTCGCACTTTGGCAGAAGTCCAGAACGTCACTGAATGCTCTAACGACTGGGGATTACTTTTTCCGCGCCTTAATGCTTCACTGCACTTTCCGGGACTGAGGTTGTCACATCGTTGTTCTCGCGATTCACTCGAAGATTTCAATCAAAATAGTGGTTTGAGTGGTTCTTTAAATGCTCATTAATATAAAAATTACTGTCATTACGATTTCTATTATAGTTAACCTTGATGAGCAAAGAAATTTGAAGAATACTACATGGCTTCTGGGAAATTAAACCATTGTTAATATTAATTACATACGTTCAGAGTGAATAGATAAATCAGCAAAAACTTTTAGATCACTGACTTTTTGTTTTGCTACAATTAGTATTCGATTATGAAGTAAGTTATGAAAATTACATGTTTCTTTAAATAAGTTTAACCTGAATATTAACAGTTTCAATTATGGACTCTGGCGATATATCTAATGTTTATAATTAATACATTGGAAATAGTGTAAATAAAGATTAATGAAAGTTTTTGTAATTGTGAAAAATAGATTTACCTAGAAGCATATTAAAATTATTTTAATATAACGATATATTATCAATAGCATGCCATTTTTATCGTTATTTGTATGATATAAATAAGACTGACGCGTTAATATTATCAATTATTCCAAATAACTGTTTCATGTTCAATATTCAATATTCTGTAATAAATATGAAAAAGTATATTCAATCATTCACAATTATAATGAATTATGTTTACCAGATATTTACCAGATAATACACATAATCATTGTATTTATATATACATTCAAAAATAAGATATAAAAACATTCTATATTTATATAATAGTTTAAACTAATATGTGAGAGAAAGTAATAATCCATATATATTATAATGAAGTAGATTTAATTGTAATGCTACACTATAAATTCATAACGTAAAATTCCCAAAAAGTTTACATAATATATCACGTAAAAATAACATGTATGATTAATTATACGTATTTTTCTAAATATTGCATGAATTGTTCGAAGAATACGTAAAATTACACGATTTCTGTAAATTTATAGGTTATGTCTCTGAAATGTAATGGCAACTGAATTACGTTATATATTATGTATTTTTACCGAACTGGGTTTACAGCAGCCCTATGCAACTGTTTAATTAATGCAATTGTAAAACTGTTCCACAAAAAGTATCAGCCGGCGAAGGCGCTGCACACGGTTGATCGATTCATCTAGAAACATAACCTTAAAATTCTGATCAAAATTATTAAAATAATGTATAAAAATGACGTTGTGTACATATAAAATGACACAATATTCTATAAAAGTAATACGGATATTTATTATAATAGTTTTCATATAAAATTAAGAGGAGTGGAATTACGATGTTTAATCTCATTTCAATTTCGTTTCAGTTTCGCTTCAGTTTCGTTTCAATTTCGTTTGCATTTCGCTTTAGATTCGTTTCCTGCTCGATTCAGATTATAATGTGAATAAC
>JABFQC010005156.1:0-11907 GCA_022817085.1 Psilanteris sp. ZL-2020 | reverse complement strand
CATATGAACTGAGTATAACTGTATCTTCTTGAAAGAATTAATTTAAATAATATATTATTAACAACAAACAGCTATTATATATATATATATATATATATATATATATATGGAAATAATTATATCCACTATTTTTTATACCTTTTAATTTTTTATTTTATAATATTTATTCCTTCGTTTAATATCGTAAACAAAAATAAATAAGACATTTTTATACAATTACTATGTATTTTTAAAATAGATTTATTAAATAATTTAGTAACATTATTACACATAATAAATTATAACACATACAAATTCGCTATATCTTGTACAAAACTATATTAAATATTACAACAATTTTCAACAACTTCATTAATATCATTTTAAAGTCCGAAATTTGGTTATTTATTTATAATAAAACAGATTTAAATGTATATGCAACATTTATTTTAAATTAAAATGTCAGTATCTTAAATATAACGTCTTAATACATATACAAACATTCCTATGTCTACCAGATGAATATCCCAAATCAAACCTCTGGTATTTCCAATCGAACCTACTTCTCACTTATTTGTTTCTAATCTTTCACACGTAGAAAACAGTTATATTAAAAACTATCGCAATTCTTGCATTCCACTGATATCGAAACGGACCTTCAAAAGTTACTATCCTACCAAAACAACTTTTCTAATACCTTTTCAGTACTATTTCCTACATGACAATAAAATTATTATCAAATTTCTGTACAAAACACCCTATAAAAAATTGAATATATCTTATAGCAAAATCAGGTGTCATTTAAACAAATTTGCTATAATCTCATAGTACGTGGCAGCGCATTATCCAAGAAAACTCGCTCCAATGAACCACCTAATCCTCCATTTTTGATTCCTACGTCAAATACGATATGCATCTGACACAACGACAACACCCAGTCTTCCGTTTACTTCCGTCCCGGCACAATGCGCTGTGATTCTAACCTAACCTCGTGTGATTTTTTGCCATCTCCTTCTCGTTGATCCATCTTTGTCTATAACCATTAATAGGCGATTCGTCGGCAATTAAAGCGAAGTGGTCGAGACAAACATCAATCAGGACTGTGTGTGTAGAGGCGGTTGTCACATAAAGAAGCAGTTGCCGGTGGGGTGGTTCCTTCAAATATTGACCTCGTCGCGCAAACAACTCGGCGATTGTTCCACCGCGTTACTATGTGTAAATTTAATGTTCGAGGGGGTGACGAGCGTGGGGCCCCTGAAGAGCGCCGCTGGTCGAATGGTTCTGGCGAAGCGAGGAGCGGAGCACAAGAGAGCGGGCACTTGCTATTCCAGATAAGCCGTGCGCACACACGCTGTTTCAAATTGCATCGATTCTGGAAGAAAAACTCAAGGGTATCGGCAAACAAGTCGATCAAAGCCAGGACAAAATTGTGTATATTTAAAAAGAGGGAATAAGATGTAATGACGGTGACGGGGTGAAGCTGTTGATCCTGATTGTGGATCACTTCTCGCGGAAGAATGCTCGATGTACCACTTGGTACCATGTGGGGATGCAGATTTTTATCAATAGTGATGTAACTGTAGCAGTCGTGCGAAATAAGATTAAGTATTAGGTTATAATTGTACGATTGGAGGTTTATCTTCACAAATTTGGATGGGACCATACAATCCACGGTGTGGATTGATTATACTGTAGTTGATTGGGAATGTAATTGGTAGTTCGATTTGAATAAATAATGTCTATTGATGTGAGGTTGGTATTTTTATCGTTGAATTGACTGTGACGTGAATCGACTCACGTCGTTCAGTCAAAGAAGACGCTTGGCCAACGTGTGAAATCAGCTATTCTCGTTAAATACAATTGGTGGCCCTGAAAAGGGCCGGGAATAGCCTTAAAAACCGATATTATTCAGGTCTAAAAAGAGCTATGATCTTTATTATATTGGGAGATATCAAGGGGAGGAAGGTATATTTTGGTGATGCGCTTTTCTTCTAAAAAAGAAAACGCGAGATGATAATATCTGGTTTCGTTGTTTATTCATATTTTTCGCGGTCGTAAATTGAAACGCGTATTCATTGGCGTTTTGTCACGTAGTTTTTGTTTTGTTTTGTAATTTTATTTGTAATTACTGTTTTCTCATTTGCTCGTCGGTTCGAATATCTAACTCATGATTGTCTTTTTAATTGATCTCGATGATATTTAGGATTATTTATAATAGATATTTTTATTGCAATATTGTATTAGGCAGGCAGAGATGATACATTTTTAATCCTATTGATGATGAACTTGGTTGTCGATTTTTGAGAAGATGTTGATGGTTTGGTTTTTCCTAAATCGGAACTGTTGTGGATCTGGATTGTACTTGCAGCATTACTTCGTGGAACTGCCAGAGAAAAGGGTTGACTCTTCTTCTGTCTTTTTCCGTTAGTTGTATGATGATCTTAAAAATTTAACCTTTGACACTTTGACTGCAGTCTGGATCCAGTATATTAAAGAAGACCCTAATACTTTTTTTACCTTAGCGCAAGAAGTTTCCACTGTTGCTATGGTTTCATTCCACCATTTCGTGGATTTGTTAAGTAAGACTAGCTGGCCCTTGATTAAAATTATCATTGCTAGAATTACTAGTGTTTGTTAAAACAGAAGGATAGAGAAGATTAAAAGAATCATTAAAAGGAGTTTATCTCTCCGAAGTCTAATCATTGAGATGACTAACTTGGCCATAGCCAAGTTATTAACAGCTTTCTGTATGACAATACACTTGGTCTCGTTTGTTTCGTTTTCTATAAAGCATAATGCAAACACACTGGTAGCCGTGTCCAAAGAAGGATTAACTAGCCCTGCCCATCAATCGCATGGCATTTTCGATATTCTCTAAATATTTAGGAGGAGGAAGATCATTTGCCCCTTTGATATTCCCTATCAATCCAGTGATACACTGTACTGACTAGGGCCTGGAAGTATGGCTATAGAAGAATGGTCCCTAGTGATAGTTTTTGAGAAAGCCTGTCCAAATCTATCAAATTCTTCACCCTCGTCGTCTGCGGTTAACTTTGCTGGCAGGCATACTGCAATGAATTTTAAAATGATCCAATGATACAAAATTATTCGAATCTATATATAGGAGATAAGTAGGAATACTCATGCGAATGAGGAATAGGAGTACTAACTCTCCTTGGAATTTTCAGACCGTAAGCGCCCCCTCCTACTTAGTTGTTTATTGCTCTTTGAGTGAATCTGTAGTAGGAGATATTTTATTTTTCCTAGACATAATTGCTGGTATATACTATCCAATGCGGTAAAATTTATTGGTAGCTAATTCTTTGTTAAAATAGGACAGGTGCAAAAAGACTTGCATAAATTCAGTTTATTTTATATTTTATTTTAGATGTTCGCTCCTGACATCTTGTGAAGCGTGTTCAACTTCACGCGCACTTTCCTGATTCGCTTTCAGTGAGGTTCAGTTGTTGGCATAGTTCATATTTTCTTTATGAAAAACATTGTCACTTCTTCTCTGTCCATTTGTTTTCATGAAAATATTCGTGAGAGTGGTCGTATCTTCACGGCTTGACCGTCATATCGCGCGAGAAATAGTTCACACTTTTTCCCAAATTTCGAAAGCATTGCAACCATTTAGCAGCATCATCGCGTAATGCTGAACTCACCGTTCGTACAGTGTCTTTATAAGGCATACGCAGCGACACCTTTGTGATCGGTTATTGGTGCGCCATTGAATTTTTATATTTATGTCAACTGAATCATAATGTGGATCATAACTGTTTGATTGGAGTTAAGTTATCATAAATTTGGATGCCAACATATAATCCACATTAAGGATGGACCGTTCGACATTCGATTATTTATGTAATCAAGGGTTCAATTTTATAAAGAATTGCAGACCCTGATGTGAAATTAGGATTTTTGCAGATTAATTGATACATAAAACTAGATTATAATTAGGCAAAGCGATGTTGATTAACCATCTGGAACCACCCAGATTACATTTCGGATAGACTATTCTAATTTTCCTTAAAAATGTCGTTGATAAATGTAGCTGGTTTTTTGAAAAATAATAATAACTGATGTGAAATAAGAATTTGTAAATTTATCACCTGACAAATGAAATTGTAAATTGCAACAATTTGTCTCGATAATCACTATGTTAAAATTGGGCAGATCCATTTTAGATTGACATTCCAAAGTTGATTAGGTTCAACGAATAAGAAATGTATTTGGATTTATAACATAAATTCAACATTTAAAAACTAACTTTAATTCCATTAAATTCATGAAAATATATTTAAGTGGTTCTGATTGTCAATTTCTGGATTGGTTGAATTTGTTTTAGGAAGCCGTGTCAATTACACCTTACGTGTAATGATATTTAAGAACGAAAAGATTCATGAGCCCATGACTGAATTCCGCTGAATTTTTGCCATTCTATTAATCACTGCCGCCAAATTAATTTGACATAAATAGCTGGCAAAATAGCGCTTCAGGATGAAAGGGCTGCGAAGACTGAAAAAGGGTTGGATTGGAATTTGCTGAGTCGCTTTGGAGGTCATCCTCGTGGCCGAATGCTGTGACATCTTCATCGCATCCCCCGTCGGCTTCTCTTTCGTTCTTGAATTTCCCCCCTTGGTCGTCCCCTCTTGCGGCGACCCCGATCGCTCCTTCGAACCATGACTGTGCTGCGTCTTCTTGACGCCTCTACGGCTGGTACCTGCGTATCCGTATATGTCGGTTTGATTCCTTTGTCGGTCGATCGAGACACCTGGGCATCGGTTTTGCTATCGTACGAAGATCACTGAAAGGTCCATCGACGTGTCATCTCGCATATTAGTAAGATACCCGTATGTTTCAAGGTGTGCCAATTCGGAATGCCGCAAAATGGCTGCGTTCAAATGATTGTAAATATTAGCAAATTTCAAATAAGATATATATGCATTCTTTAAATTGCTCAATTATTCACTGCACCAGCATTTAATGGGTTGTTGAGAAACCAGATTGCTTTGTCTGTAGAAAAATCCCTGCTTGTCTTTAATTAGCAATAACAATTGGTATTAGTCTATTCAATAAGTTAAGTTAATGAAATTCATGGAGTTAATTGTTAGAGAGATAACAATTAATTTGTGGATAAACGTGAATTGAAAACATAACATTGCAACATATTTCTAATTTAAAATCAAAACCTAATTTTGTTAAAATGTTTGTTAACCAAATCTGACAATTTTAATTCAAATTTGGATGATTTCATGAATAAAACTGGATTGAAACATAATATTGGTTACATTTCATTTCGAACTAAGGACCTACCATACAGGTGGTTTGAAAAATTTAACGATTTCCAACATTTATGCAGTCAGTATGCATCAATGCATCAATAGTATAAACAAAATTGGAAGATATAAACGATATGTTGAAAATTTGGTTCTTCAAATTAAAATCAACATTTCATTAAATTTTATCCCTAACCACGGTACAGGATGAAATTTCCAATTGAAAATTGAAGGACTTACATGATGGACATACCGAGCATATGGTTGAAATTTCTAGAACGCGCCTATCCCAAAGATTGAATCAAGGACCATCCAGCTTAAACCAAAAAACGAAACAAATGAGTTGCTAACAGGACTTTTGGGAACACCGAGTAACAGTATTCCACCCAGGATAACTCTACGAAGGCAATTAATTGACAATAATCTAATAAACTTGATTAATCGTAACGAAGCAAATGAAGATGATAAATCGGCGAATCATGAAACGTTGTCGAATAAATGACAATAATCAGCGTATGTTTCAGGTTCTACCGATTCGGAATGCCGCAAAGTGGCAGCGTTTAACCGAACGGCCTGAAGGTATCGAATCCTCCGCGAAGAGAAATTTCTTCATCCGCGGCGACAGTGATTTATGATCGTTGCCAACTTTGTTATTCTGATATCAACTCGGCGGGATTTCGTCATTTCGGGGTTTGCTATTTTTCATTGCAAATCGACTATCGTCGTTCCACGCGCGCCAACACTGGAAGGTCAAAGTCCGGATTGCGCTGCGCCCGTTCGCCCATTGGTTGCCCCGTCCAAACCGTAATTGCCTCGCAATCGATAACCGCAATTGTTTCGCGTGAATAATTACACCTTTCGGTTCTTATTCCGTCCAAGATTAGCAGATAATCATCCAACAAGGAATGCTAATGGCCCTACTTAACATCTCAACCATCTGAACCATTTTGGTCCGTGCAAGGGGTCAGCCGTTTCTGCGTTCCATCATGGTCCGCATCTTTCCTGCGGTTAATAATCGACAATATTTATTCCGAATTGGTCATGGCTCGGTCCCGAGAGTGATGGGGAGGTGCCTGGAGAATGACGAGTCGCGATGCAAGTCTCGGACAGCCAGGATGGAAGAGCTTTGTGCGAAGATTAATGTCGTCCTCGAACCAAGCGTGTGGGCGGTTCGTAGCGAGGGAACATGTGTGTCTTTCGTCAGATACGACGCGCGAACATTTGATCGAAAACCCTGGGTCATTCTGAAATTAGGTGCTGACAGCAATACCGTCTAAATGAATTAGACGGAGTGCATCTGAGGGCATTTTTGGATCAAAATCGTCAGAGGAAGCGCATTAAGGATGAGAGAAATCATTACGGAGAGATAAAACTCCCTTGTTGAGTAATGTACACTTTTCGACCTTCCATTAAGAGGGACCAGAACCAAGTTCTCTGGTATTGGGAAAATACAAATTCCCGCTGTTGAAGCAAGGAATGGAAGTGTGTTGCAGTGAGACGCCATTTTTTATACTACAATTTGTTGACGTTGGTAATTAAGATGTCGGTCTCTTAAAATAAATGTCTAATTATATAGACATTTATAATCCCTACTGAGATGGAGATTAACAATTCAGAATTTTCACTACAATGTGAAGAGAGTAATTATTCAAGTAAGAACAACATCGTTACTTCATGTTTATTACTTTTAGAATAATAAAAATTATAAATATTTATCTCATTCTTTTATATAAAATAAATTTGATATAATAAGTGAATATAATAAATGTAATATTATGTCCATAGTTAACATTGAAGGCTTTTTAAAATGAACACAATTTCTATTTAGCATACATAACCTAATAAAAATCGAAATTAATAATTTATTAGTGTTTATCATTTAACAGTTGATCATTAGAACATAAGAAAAATGTAAGATATTTGTTATTTTGCTTTTTTGAAGTAAATAGAACTTTACATGAAGGTCACATTTCTAAAAACAATAATATTTATGTTATTGTTGTTAAGGTCGACTCTGATACATAGTTCAATGTAGAAAAATATTACGAATATTATGAAAATATTAGATTAAAACTATAAAATACATGAACAAAAAATTGTAATAAACTTAATTGTAAAACCTTACATAAAATGTAAAACGTAATTAACTTTATTAAATGTCAGAATTATTATGATTATTATGATGTTGGTTTACAATAATAAAGAACAAAAAGAATTGAATTTACAAAAACATAATTTAAATTAAACAACAAAACAAGATTTTTAATGATTTAAGATAATTGGTATTAAACCTAACAATTTTTTTACAACGAATTGAACCAAAAACCATTACACAATTTTTTCATTGCTACAAATTTAGTAACAAATAAAAGGGATAAATGTTGTAGGAATTCTAAAGGGTAGATAAAACTCAAGAAATGTTATCCTTGGAGCTTAATAAAGACGATTGGATGTGCCGTCCAAACACACTCAAAGAAATATATCTAAAAATTTTATAGCAGAAAAGACTGAAAACAAATTTGATAAATTACGGTTATCTAAAAATTTGACAAAAATGGTCCCACAACTCACAAAAATAATAACATTTTCGAACATTTATCTACATTTTCATGCCTTTATTCCACGTTCCTTACCGAGTCTGGTTAAATTTGCAGGATTATTTCATTCGGCGCAACCAATATAACTTTTTCGCCGATTCAATTTCAGCTCCGAAATTATTTTCGCCGACAAAATCAGGCCTCGTTCTCTTCATAAAAATCTTCGCTCACGTATTTACGTTCGGCTACCAGTCGCGCTCATTTCGCGCAACGTAATAATTTTCTTTTGACCCTTTGACGGGTCAAGCTTGATAACTTATTTTAACAATCTTTTTCAGACGCTCGCAAGCGCGCGCTCGGAGTTATGGCACACGAGAAACAACTCATTCAACGATGGCTATCGCGTCGATAATTGATTCCCGATTCGATTTTGTCGCTTTTTGTCCGACCATACGTAATCTAAATTTGGATAGACTCGGCGGAGTTCGCGAGAGGAAATTGAGTTTTCGTCGTGCGCCCTATAACTGTTTCAGTAATAATTCACTGTTATTATTTAGCTTTAGTCAGCGTTTTCGCGTGGCAACGAGAGTGCGAGAGAGAGAGGACCTTCCGTCGGGAATATTTCAAAATGACGTAAACATGAGTGGGATAAATTTATTGATCGGGCATCAAATTTTTGATGCGCGCCAAGACTCACAAATTCACACCGCGAGTACGCTTTCTCGCTTTACGGCGACATTTATGGTGCCGTGATTTCCGTTTTGGACGAATTTTACGGAATCAATTAATTCGATTAATCGTCCGTTGATCGGATAATCAATTTTTATTATTAATTGTTGGGCTTTAAAATTCAATCAAAATTTCAATCTGAATTCGAATTTTAATTTTAAATTTCGGGTATTTTATGGAATATTTTATAATGTGTATATTTTTAACGTAAAAAAATAATATAGAAATATATTCATATTTGATCATATATGATAACGCAATGGTTACTCTAATAACGTGTTCGTTTTGAATGGTTGTATAATGATAAATAAAATAGAAAAGAACTTTTGAAATAAATTATGGTTGTTAATACAAAATACATGTATTATTTAGAACCAATTGTTATACTTTAGTTCTATATATATTATGTGTCTCCATGTTTTACAAACAGAATTGCGTTACGCTCTGTGTAACAATTTAATTTTATTTAAAGACATTGCAATTGCAGTTGAAAAATTAATTTATAGAAAACGTAATATACAGGAGGAGCGTGATTAATTTTCACAATACTTATGCTTGATTGCTGATCAGAATGCTATTGCCAAGAAAATAATTATTGCGTCTAATAATAATAAATCAGATAATTGATTAGTTAAGTCTTACTGTCGTGTCTTTACGTCAGCGTAACTCACAAATTGTATTATTAACAGATAAATTATAAAGTAAATTATAGAGTTTGCACATAATTTTTACTTGTTTTCTTCAATTTTTGAATAATTTTTTTTATACATGTCACAATACATTAATAAATAATGCGTATAATATTGTACACAAATTGCAAAATTTCTAAATAGAAAATACAGAATTTATAAGATTAAGACATTTTTAAATTAGAATTACGTAGCAATTATCATTAGAAACAGTCGTATGTATATTCATACTTATTATAAACTCGATTACTAGTTTCCGAATATTCCAAAAAGAATTATTTATTATGTTTAAACAAATTATTATAAAACTTTTATTAATAAATGTAATAATATACTCGCAGTCAACACGAAATCAGAACTGCAAAATCGAAAAATCCAATATTTTTGTTTACGTCAAAATTTTACTGTTTACGATTCAATTGTTTTTGTTTACATTAAACATTCTTAAGTTATTTTAAATGTTTTTGTTTATATTGACAATTCAGATAATTACATTCCGTTTGTTTTTATTTACATTAAACATTAAACATTAAATATTTTTGTTTATATTATTTCCAATTACACTTATAGACCTATATATATTACGTCTTATTTAAACATCATTACACATATTTGAATTACATTTTTCCCGCGCATCGCAAAAAGTACCATACACCAAAAATTACCATAAATCAATTTTTAAAACAATTTTCATCGCCCTCGCCTTCTAACATCCTTAATCGTTGTAATTACATTTTCATTTCTTACAATCTACATTTTTCACGACGCGGCACTTACGCGCAACTACCGGTGCAACACTAATAAAATAAGTGTCTTAAATTGAGACATTTTCATGCAAAAGACGTAAATAATATCCAATAATAAGACACTCATACTATATTTTCTATAAAAATGTCTTGAAATAAGACGTTTTTGTAACCTCAGTTTTTGTAGCGAAGACGACACTGATCCTTACGTCATCGGCAACTTGTTTCTCGGCAGAAAAATTACGGCATTTTCTTCTGCCACTCGCATCTAATGATTATTCGCGAAATAAACGACGTCGCCCTTTTATAACCGCGAGATAAGCAACCGCCGGACAAATTCAAATCCGGAATACCAAGTCGCCTCGCAATGAACTCACGCGACGCACTCACGCAAACTCGCGCGCACATATACACACGCACATATGCCCGAACACATTCAAAGCGATGACTTCCGTGTGGTTTTTACGCGTATCTAGATTGCCGGGGTCGCAACCAGTCGATCGCTATCGAGTTCCGGCGGAAAAGTCGCGCGGACCATTTCATCCGCAACGAAACGCATCGCCACGCCGATCGCGCCACGATTTTTCGTCCTTTCGCGATGTATTTTCGTTCGGCATCATTCGTCATCGCAATTCATACCGCCGATTTATGATCAGGTTGCGCAATTTTGCCGCACCCGCGGTATCGCCAGAAATACAATCATTTGAATGTTAATCAGATTCTTGACGAACGATGGATACCGTGATCGGTATAAAGAAAGGACAGAAACAGAGAGAGAGAGAGAGAGAGAGAAATTGAGATCAGATTTGAACCGATGGAATTTGATTGGTTTCGAATAAGGCATTTTGACTTTCGATGTTAAGTCGTGGGAAATTGAAGGAAATCGGCGTTATCGGACGATCCGACGATTTCTCGGCGGGACTTCCGGTCGGGGTCGAAATCCGAATTAGAGCGGGAGAAACGTGGACTTGTCGGGTGACAGGTTTCGAGAGGACGAGAAACGTGTCGTGTCGAAATTGTGAGGAATTTTCGAAAATTCGTCCTTTAATTAACATGGAATCTCAATTGAAGTTGTTTATCGATGCTTCAATTCGTGTTTAATCACTTTGTCCTGTGTTAAATGTCATAATCAGAAGTCCTCGTAAAAACGTTATAATTTTGTGATTAAATTTCGCTCGATGCAACATGGCTGGGATTTTGTTTTATTTTGTTTCCTTTTTTTTTATCTTATTTTATACTTCGTCTTTTTTCCCGTAATGACGACGTCGATTAATGAGAGGTTATAATTTGAAATATCCGCTTATTGATTCAGTGGTTAATTCGTCATTGTGACTTTGAAACACCGCGGCTTCGTTTTGTAATGGAAAAGCGAAAATGGATATAAAGAGAAAGGAAAGGGTTTTCGAAGCTTGGAAAATGACTTTCCAATCGTAAGAAATCTTATCGATATCAAATAACGTCGAGCCAATCCTCTTGTTGTTATCAGACAACGAGTAATGGTTGTTATTATATTTATTGTAAGTTTCTTAATTAATTGCTAACGTTCTTGTCTACAAAAAAAGAAATCACAACAACACAAACTCAAAACGAAAATTGTTAAAACGAAAAAATAAAATTTTTGGAAATAAAACATAAAACAAATGAAAACAATAAAAAGCAATAAAGAAAAAACAAACATAAAATCCAAAACATTAACAAAAAAAGAAAAAAAAAAAACAAAAAAAAAAAAAAAAAGAAAAAAAAAAAAGAAAAAAAAAAAAAAAAAAAAAAAAAAATAAAAAAAAAAAATATAAGAAAAGAAAAAACAAAAAAATAATAAATAATAAATTTTTAATGTAATCATCAATAGGAAACAGAGGTACAGACATAACACTGCTGACAATCGAAGACGAAGGACACACGTGACCACATATAAACACTAACAAGGCAAACAGCATATCTCAGACCA
>JABFQC010005155.1:0-11908 GCA_022817085.1 Psilanteris sp. ZL-2020 | reverse complement strand
GGGGCGGGAGGGGGTGCGCGCGCGGCCAAGGCTCTCGTTGCTCGTCCGGTTTTTGCGACGCGAAATAAGGCATTGCGCTGAGAGCGTTCCGGTGTCGCTCGCAATCGGGGGCATAAACTGCCCCGTTATCTTAAAAGAGTCTCCCTGGCGTGGATTTAATTCGAATAAATTCGTGTTGAGACGGAGGAGGCTGCCTTTTAACATTCCAGCGATAAGCGAGCCGGTGCCCTCTCCAATTGCACTGCCATCTGTCTGCCGATTCTTATCGCCGATGAGAAAGTGATTTTGGATGTTTGATTTCCGATCACTTAAATCGTCATATTTCGGTGACCGGGCACCGACTGCGGAGCCACTTCCTGCGCGGGACAAGCGGAAAGAATTTTCGTTGTCACATAACACTTTCGAGATGCGTCGGTTGTGATGCCGAATAATTGATGACTGTGGAGAGCGAGAGTGAGGGAGATAGGGCGATGGACGGAGAGAAAAGGAACGATAGGAATTTGGTTGCGTTTCGAAGCGAACGGTAATACGTTATTCTTGTTTTACATTTTCAAGTGCATATTCTTATGCGTTCGGTACGGGCGACCGATTATTGGAACACGCATTTCTTTTCGGAATAAAGTCATCGGGCAAATAAACAAACGACGCGTTGACAATTCGACGAAACGGTTCGTGCCGTTTGTGCCGGCGATTGAGCGTGCGTTATTGCTTCGGGAAAGCATTCGCGAGGGGTGAAATTCGTGTTTATGTTTGGGAATGTTTTTTATTTCAAGGGCACGGCGTGCTTTCGGAGCGAGACATACACGAATGGAGGATGAATGCGGGTCGTTGTGAATTGTAAACAATGGTTTGTCGTTTGTTCGGTCGCGTAAACAAACGGGCAAGGTCAATTTGGCGTTTTGAATTATTGACGACGAATTTTGTTAGGTTGATTCGGAAGGGACTTTAAACGTCGCGGAACGAAGTGGCGGCACCGAAGTGCCAACATGAAAATATCAAAATGATCGCTAGTTTATTCTGTGGAAAGTTCGACCACGTGAATTGATTAAATTAAGGTAATTTAATCATGATACAAGTCAAATTAAACGCCGTGTTGTAAATTTGAAGGCAACTTTTAATGCCGTTGGATGTGTTTATAAAAAATGTATGATAATGAAACGAACGGAAAAAATGTTTTACAAGCCGAACAAAAATATAAGAGGAATATAAAAAAGGTTATAATGAATTCACGCGAGTTAATAGCGATGAAAACAGACGAAACAAACGAGTACATTATAGTCCAATCATGGCGTCGACAGCAATGACCTCGTGGATCAAAATCGTGGTTTCGAATTGGAAGTAAAAAATGTTGTTTTCTAATTCACATTACGCGATTTTTGTATTAGTATTACCCACATAACCAACGCAAATCGAAAATATTTCCAAACGGTGCGCGCGTAACATAACAAGTCGTTATGGCGCATTTTGGACCGAAAATTGTGTAACAACAAATTAATAGCCTTATTTGAATGCAGATTAAGTAGTAATAATGCGCGGCGATATCATGTGCAATAACTAAGTCATGACGATTTATTTACGCCGGGTGTAATAAATTCCGGGAATTTGAATAACGACGCGGTAAATTCGAAGAAGTTCGGCAAAACAGAAGCCGGCGAATGTCCGAATACATTGTCGGATGATCGTGAAAGACGTTTGCTACAACAACAATGAATCGGATGTCAATAATAAAATATGGCGAATAAAAAAATGAGGGAGGGGGAATCATGAATATTAAATTTCAATTTAATTAAAATTTTATTAATTAAATAAAAACAGAGGTGTTTATCGAATTACATAACTCGATATATCTAAAATAGTAAACGATCAACACAAACATCATTGTTGATCTAACATATTTTAACAGTTAATTAAAAGCAAATCATTGTTATATAAATTGAATTCTTTACTTTTTCCGAGCAACAAAACTGAAATGACCCCGCGCAATGCAAAAATAATTATAATAAACAGAATATTCTAATCTAAACATATCGAACCAAATGATCGATCGTTTAATACTGATTTAATGAAACTAAAATATTCAGCATATTAACTGAATTAGTTTTATTCCACTTTGAGTAATAATTGATGAACGTAATTGGTATTTACGGAAATTAAATATTATTTATTAATTCATAATAAATAAATTACAAATACGTGAAAAAAAAACGAATGAAAAAAGCGTGTCCCTAAGTGACTTCCAGTTTAAAGTATTGCATTTGAAGAATGATTCATCGCGTATTATCATTTAACTCGAATTATAATAATTTGAAATGCCTTAAAAGACCGAACGATCGAATCACCATAATTCTTCTAGTATCGTCAATGCTTAATTACTTCAAAATCAGAAGAAACGGCTTCACGGAAATGTTTTACATAAATAATCAAAATTTATTTTTTAATCGACCGAGCTTTCGTATCGAAAAACATCGATCGCCGTCTCTCTCGCGCGCGATGCCGGTGCGTCCGCGCCTCTCCGTCCAACACGGAAAAATCCATTACCGAAAGCCGATCGCAACGAACGAATTATGACAATCGGTTGTCGAACGTTTGACGTTTCCTGAAAGATGATATAAACGTAAGTGTTTCAATTTCCAAACACGCGTCCGATCAATCCGAACGTTCAAGGTCACTTTCCAAAACAAAAACTCTTATCACGAGGAGTCATAAGCGGAATCGGTCTTAAAAGCCAAACCAGTTTCACTCGAATTCTTCGATCGGCTTCGTGTCGATTCGTGATCGAGCAGATGGCGACACGGTTCGCTTCGTGAAATCGCTGCCGAAATCGTCGCGGAGCGAATACGGAAGGGTCAAGCCGGGGTTACGTCAAATATAGACGTCCGTTTGACGTACTTTTGCCGTTCATTTGCACCGCGTTCGAAGCTAACAGTTATCGGCCCCGAAATGTTCGAGCCGACGTTGATAAACGCGGCGGACTCCGCAAGTGCGATTTCGTCGTTTAAAAGCAACTTATCTTTCGTGTATCTGTTGAGTAATGGCAGTCGTTTAATATGCTTATCCGACCACTTACTGCTAATTGAGAACCAGATTAATGTAACCATGTGTTCTTTGTTTCCGAACTTAATGAATCGAAAGAAAAAGTCGCGCTCAAATCCGTCCGAGTTATTCAGCGGCGTCGCGGCGTTTGGCGGCCAATTAATAGGGAATTTCTTTTGGCGCGCAAATCGACGACTCGGTCGTCCGTCTCGCGTCTTCGTTATTGGTTAGACAATGACGCTCGCGTAAGGATCGCGCGAACGGCGTCGTTGCGCGGCGATACAAAGAACGCGGATTCCGACGCCGGAATGGATTCGTTAATTATTTTCGTTAATGTATTTTTGATCGCGCTTGTTAATATGCGCGCGTTCGCGTTAATAATGCGCGGCTCGGCGCGGTTAAGAAGCGGGATTTCGCTCGATGGGTAAATCTGAACTGGCAATCGAACGCTTGGTCATTGAATTTGTAATGCGGCGAACTGTTTAGGTTGCGGTTTACGGAATTACGGAAGCAAATAAGTCGAATCCGCGGTTCAATTGTGTTTATTATTGTAAGCCCGACGTCGTTTGTTTACCTTTTTATCGAATTCTCTTGAGATTGTGGATGTAATTCGTCCTTTACTGTTTGTTTACGTTTTTATTGCCCGATCGTTTCAGGTCTAAGCAAAGATGTGGTATATATATATATA
The DNA here is from genome assembly GCA_022817085.1 of Psilanteris sp. ZL-2020. NCBI lineage: Eukaryota > Metazoa > Arthropoda > Insecta > Hymenoptera > Scelionidae > Psilanteris > Psilanteris sp. ZL-2020. The sequence continues at coordinate 8,187 of JABFQC010005155.1, read as the reverse complement.
TTTATATTATATTTTGTTGTACAAACAAAATTTTGTATATTGTCTATTTACAGTTTTATTGTAAGATTGTTTATTTACGTTTTATGTCTATTGAAATTGGTTGTAATTTGTATGTAATTTGTATTTTGTAGTTTATTTACCTTTTTGTTTCGCAATCTACGCTTTAGGATTACTGAAAAATTTGAATATAATTTGTTTTTAATTGTTTATTTAAATTTGTATTTTACGATTATATATGTCGGACCTTTTACATAAAATGAAATTCGTGGCAATAATTTTCCCTTTCTGGTTTATTTACATTTTTATTTCACAATTATTTATTTACGTTTTAGGCAAGTTGTTGATATAGTTTGTCCTTTGTTGTTTATTTACGTTTTTATCTCGGCCAATAGAATTTGCAAATCGAAACGGATTTGAATTGATTGAAATAATTTTTTTTTGTACGCATCTTTGCTTCGGGTTTCCACGTTTATCTAGAAGTCTTTTTATTGCTGTTTTGAGACGTGAGCTATTCATCCCGTAATGTTTTTTTATCAGACGGGAGTTTAGAGGAATGGGTATTAAAATTTTAATGCATGTAAAAATAATTTATGACTGGAATGTAAAGTGAATGTTTAGAAGGGACCGCATTTTTTAGTTCTTATATCATTGTCGATCTAACGAAATGAAGTAACGTTTATTTGTCGTTTCGCTTTTAAGTATACTTAACTGATAACGAGCTTTTTAAAACAGTTTTTAAAATATGTGTTTTGTCAAACAGTTTCGACACTCGAGTTGTAATGAATATGTGCATTTCAAGTATTGGAAATCGTCAAATCGTTATGATGTGTTCCTTTTCAGTGAATTAATATAATTATTGGTTTAGAATATTACCAAATTAGATAAAATTGAACATATTTTAGGTATAGATTTTCTATGAAAAAATGATTTTTATATCTGGTAAATATTAGTTGTAATTAGTTATTGTGGATGGTAAAGTAGACATTATTTATAATTGCAAACCCTTCATGAATGATTTATAACATATAAAGTATTAATTGTTGGAAACGTATCGTATTATGATTTGTATATTAATGATTTATTGCAAAAAATTTTAAACAGTCGAATATTTATTAACGTAAGGTAATCGAAATTATGTTACCTACTGTCGATTATTTTATATTAATATATTTAATTTATTCAATGTATATTAAATAAGCATTTAATTAATTATATTATTTATCAATTAATAATATAAATAAACGATATTAAATGAAAGTTTAATTTCCGTACTTTATCCATGAACGATGTTATTTACCGACCGCTGTACGTTCTACTACAATAACGAGCAATAAAGCAAGTAACTTCAATTTATTTCTTATAAAAGTAAAATCACTAATAAACTCGTATTATTATAAATTCCCGTATTTAATCAATTTTATTATACAATATATATTTACTTACCATTAAAATGTATATATAAATTATTTTCAAAGAATGGATAACATAGAACATTTTACCGACCGTCGACAATTACCTACAGTTAATAGTCGATAAAGTAGTTTGCACGTTTCTCGTTTAACAACGAACGATAACTAATAAAAATCCCGCAGCCATTCTTTACTAATTCGGAATTTTATATTTTCAAATGTAATTCCATGAAATAAATCTATCGAATCTATCGAATCAATGTCATTCGTAATTGTGACTCTTTCGAAGTAAACAATGAAAGTCAAATTCGGTCGGAGTTTATTTTTCAAATTTATTGCTGTCCGTTCGCATCTCACCTGACCCGACCGAGTCCGTTTCAATTACATTAGTTTCGGACCGAATTTATAATAGTCATTCTGAATACTGGAAATCATTCGACGCGCATATTTCTTTTTTTTTCGCAAATCAAATTTCACTAATCATTTATTAGTTTACGAAGTGAATCCGCCTAATAGATCCCAGTACTGCTGCAGTCAAAATAATAGCCATGCAAAATCGTCTTATTTAATCACTGTTTTACAATATTGCGTTTCTTAACTTTGATCGAGCGAATTTTATTTTTGTCTTTTTTTTTCTCGTTTTATTTTTATTTTCGTTTTAAAACACGAAGAACAGCGCCGCCAATCGGGCACCTGGTCGCAAGTCTATCTTTCATTCAACCCTTATTGTGCAACAATCTGTCACGTAAACACTTTCTTTTGATTAAATTTTACATTATTCATGAGCCCAGAAATCGTGTTCTCATTCGGCGCATCTTATTCAAGTTGCGAGCCAACTTTTCGAACGCGCAAAATGGATAGTGCCGGTTACATTTTTGATTGACGTAAAATGACAGTTACAATTGCCATTTATTCTCCGTCGTGACTCCGCGATAACGACCGAACTGATGAAACCAGTCGCTACGGTTTATTAATTGTTGTCATTTTTCCAAGCCAACGTATTAGGATAGGATTCCAAAAAGTAAATACTAGCGAAGTTTATTATATTTGTAAATACACACATGTATATATTTTATTGTGATTGTATATGTAGAACATTATTTACTTTTGATTGCAGTTCGTGTTATTTGTCTCCTGAATTAAATAAATTGGCGTATATGAATAGCCGTTTGTTATGTTTGTTTGTTATGTATTTTGTAATTGTAAACAAACGTTGGTACTTTATTGGTTATGTTTCTGGGAAATAATCAATACCAATTTGAATTCTATTGTAGCAAAATATTTTATTTTTTCATTGATAGACAGGGTATTGTTATTTTGATTTGTATTATTATTATTATTATTATTATTTCAAATCCATAAATCAATTCACGATCAATGTTTGAGGAATTTTATTTATTATGCATTATTGTTAATTTATTTACATGTTTGCATTGTTGTAAATATTTAAGAATTTCTTAAATTTATTTCCAACAAAATATTTGACGTATTTTATTAAGAAATTGTAAACAGTTTTGTATTTACTAAATTAAACAAAATGAATCTAAATTTGTTAAAAAGAATTAAATTTGATATAAATACATATTATGGAAAAGTTACAACTAAAAGGAAAACTAGTCTGGTGAATATTGCAATCAATTGTAGTAGAAATTATAGAATAAGTTCACCTAAAAACCTAAAAACTGTACGGCACTTAGGAAACGCGGTTATTCAGTTTGGATCTTAAAGTTGATCTAGATACTTATAATTTTTATAGTTTGTTTTGAAAACTAGAAAAAAAAATTACGAATAAATTGAATAATAATTTCTTCTTAACTTATGTCAACTTTCTATTATAATAAAGTTTCCGGGGATTAGACTTTTAAAACAGTAAACTGTAAAATGCTGGATAATGTAAATGAATAATGTTTAATAATTTAAAAGACGAGATATAAAATTATTTTTATTAGCCATTTGATTTACGATCATAATGTACATTTCTTATATTGAACCATAAATGATGGTTTTTTTGTAACCGAAAGCCTCAAGCTATTGTTTCGGCTTCAAACTATTTGTTTTTTTTTCCTCGATAAATAAATATTATATTGGATTATTCGAGTAAATCCGAGACGAAATTTTCATGTTAATGTGTTCGGATATATTGGGTGATATAATTTATAATTGTTTCGGATATTATTGCGTGTTTGATTTGGATGTATTATTGAGAAAGTTTAGTGTAGAAATCAACAGTATTTTTATGATCGGGTGAAACAGAATGTCAAAATTATATTCTTTCTGTAAACATATTATTTATTGTTTTCTAATGTTTCATGATTTGACCTTGTATTTATAATGTATTTGTTTAGTTCTACAGTTCTAAGTGAGTTTTGTGTTTATTTATGTTATTTAATGTTTGACAACATATAAATTATTCGACGACAAATTCAGGAGCGAAGAATTTGTAAACTGTTTTTAACCTCGTCAATGAAATTTATGATTGCAAAGTTAACACATTAAAATAATTATTATAACCTTTCATCTTGCGCACCGTCTGGAATTATTCCTACAATTTATATTTTAGAAAACTATTTATTATTATTTTTTTGTTTATTTTTAGTCGTTTTATGTAAATATTTTTAATTTATTAATCTCGGTAATATAATTTAATTACATCAATTAATTAGGATATAACAGAAGAACCTGCGATCGCTGAAGCCAGTCAATGTGAAGTAATTAATTGGAATTTTATGCAAAGCTGATATGGGTAATCGTAAGGTATATTTTCGTAAATGTGTAAAAACCTGATAAATGTTTAATTAGTTTTTGAATGCTGATTAAGTTTGTAACAATATATAATTAGACAATAGAAAGTGCATAAATTCAGCGTGCAGTGGCTAATTGATTTAAGATGCACCAATCAATTTGTTATTGAAAAGTCAAATTTAATTAATGAATGTTGTAATTAATTTTAAACGCATTTTTTGTTTTTGAAAGTAATTTCTCTTTCTATACATCTAAAATTATTTATTGTTTTTATATTAAAACGACAATCAACGGTTTCAATAACGTTGTTGAAAGAATCAAATATTACAATTGTATAGCGATAGAAAGATTATACTTTTTTTATAAGTTAAATATTATTTAATTATAAAAAATATTCGAAATTATATCCTAACAAAATTTAAAATTTGGATGTAAATTATCGTTTAGACAGGAATAAATTTCCAAAATCTATATAATATAATATAATTTGTCGAAAATTAAGATAAGATAAATAATTTTTATCTTATTATCAAAAAATAAATTAATTTTGTTCGTTACAAAACCATAATATATGAAAAAATTCTAATTGATAAAATAAAAATCTTCCTTTATAGTTACTTCCAAATTAATTTTGTTGTAGTTTATTTATATTTCCCATACAGTTTCGGTATATGATTTTACTTTATAAATTTAATGCCAACAAATTCCACATTCCCTATTGCAACAGCCGAGATTCGAACTTGCGCCTTTTAAGTTGGAAGACTGATCTGGAATTGCTAAGTGTTTCGTTGATACGTTCTCATATTCGAAGTTTTAAATTTGTGAATAATTATGTGTTATCTTTTTCTATGGCGCCTTTGACGATCCACGAGTTCATTACTCGCAATGCCAACGCGACTAGAAAACAATCCTGAATTGGCGTAACAAAGTTAATTGACTCTCGTGAGGTGGCAATTACGAAATCAAATTATCGCGATTCGAAGAAATTGCTTCGTTCAAACTAACTTAAAGGAAGTACCAAAAGGCGTCACTAATGCTGCAATTCACACTGCTTGAAATACATTTTCCAATGTGTTTGACTAACTGTAAAATAGTCAAAACCAACTTTTGGCGGTAACCTCAAATCTCGCGCTTCGTCAGTCGGCGACGTTCAACTTGAAGTGAGCCGTTAGTGAGGAAAACGCCAGTGTCGCCAGTCCCGATTCATCAAACACTGAAAGTTCATCAATAATTGCCGTGGTCATTTCGGCGCTGTCAGTCCAAAATGGTTGCCTCGACAACATCCAGTCATTTACGTGACGTCGCACACGCTTAACTAATAACAGATGTCGATTTTCGCGATAAATCATTCGACGGTGTTCAATCCCGTAGACGTATTACGTGGTTAATAGTTGTAACGGGCCACTCACGTAGGTAAGCGCGGGATTACAGCATGCGCGGACATGACGATTGCGGTGCCGATAAAAATTATGAAATGGCAATAAGAGAGGAGGGGGGTGGGGGTAAAGGGGAGCCGGAGACAGGAGAAAATTGCCTCATCGTGGCGCAGTACAGTAAACAGATGAGCGTTCGCCGCGTGATTGCGATTGCGATGTTGATTAACATAAGAGATGCGCGGCGAAATTACCGACGGATATTTGTAAGCGCAAGCAGGTGGCAGCACCGGTCGTTACCGAAAACGCGACCGCGGCGGGATGCAATTTGATCAGGGACACGAATTTTAATTAAATACGCTTTCACCTGAGCATTAATGCATAAAGAAGTTAGTTACGCGCGGTCGTGTTGTCAGGGGTTCGCGGTCAGATTTTTATGACGGAAGCAGGTAAGTATGGGCAAATATTTTGTAATCAAATGTGCCAAGTTTGCTGAGATTAAGGTGGTTGTTGGAGAGATTTTGGAAGATATGCAATTATATTTATATCGGTATATAATTGTTAATTTATTGCATACATATTTGTGTCATAATTTACACGTAGAAAAATGTTACGTTAAAAATTACTGAAAGTTCAGTAAATATTATGAAAATTAGAGTAATTCACGGACAAAACGAAAATTTAGTTAGAAATTACGGAACTTTTCAGTAAACATTGATGAATGTTTGTAAATATATACTGAAAATTCATCAATGTTTACAGTAAAAGGCCGGTATTTTCTGACTAAATTTTTGTTTTGTACGTGAGTTACTGTATTTTTCATAATATTTACTGAACTTTTAGTAATTTTTAATAGAACATTTTTCTGCGAGTAGGACGTTTTCTCAATTTGGTAAAAAATGAATAATGTGTTACAAAACCAAAAGTGTAACAAAGTGTTACTACTTAAAAATTGCATTGTATATAAATTAGTAAGTGTTTCCAAATCATAATATTTTATATTTTCAACTAGATAATTATATTGCATCTGATCAGATTGTATTTTTTAATTTTCTATCGTAATTTTTTATTTTTCTTTATCTGTTCTCTCCTCTGATGAAGGTAATAGGTGTTGCTTTATGGTCTTGAACTCGGATTCTACAGGAGCACTGTAGAATCTATTATTACAAAAAATCTATTATTATATTATAAACAGTTTTAAACAGAACGGTCACCCATCCAAGTAATGAGCGCCACTGATTCTGCTTTACTCTCCTCTCCGTTGTGCGCTGATGTTGTCGTTCTAACCATGTGCGTGGTTTATTTAAGACGGAATTTTATTACTATTGTTTCATAACTATAATATTGTTTTAAAATTATTCCATTCGATTTAAATAAGAGATATTATATGCAACTATATTCGTTACAATGCGTTATAATTATAATAAGAAATTGTTCATTTACGATTTGAAACAATTTGAATAAATTCATTATTTTAAATTGAACAGTGTAAAACAATTTCATTCAATTTGGATAAGTTTATCACGTTAGGGTAAACGATATGAACCATTTAAATACCATTCAAAAGGATAACTTGGATATAAACGCAATTTAATCTTACTTGAACCGGACGATATAGTTCTAATTGGAATTTAATAGATTTTTGGTTGCTGAGTTGCAACCGCGTTAGAAAATCAAGCTATTAAAACAAGATTGGAAAATTTATCATAGTAGAATTGAAATCCGACGTGCCGTATCAGTTTTATGGCCCCGAACGGGGCGAAATGTGGTATGCCTTATTAAGGTTTCCTGAACGGCTCCACTGAAGGACCCTGAAGAAAACTTTCACAATTTTATCATGCAAGATTTACCTCATAGGGCTCTGGTATGGTTTCCTTTATATGGGTACATACGATATACCTACCCTGGACCAAATCGGTATGCAAGTTGGTTTTCATACTATTAAAATCAAGCGGTCATGATCAGAAAAATAGGTCGGGACCTGAACAGGTTATATTAAGTATACCCACATTTGCTTATGATAAATTGAGTTGGAAACCTTTTTAGGGCCTGATCGGTTTGTAATATGGCAAACCACATGTGGTCGGGTTATATTAAATCTACGAAAATACAGTTGTGGTAGATCAAGCGTATGGTGGGGCAACAGCGACGTACGCGCATGGAAGAGGAGTTAAGCAGCGATTCCGAAGGCCGTTACAAAACTTAATTTCAGAACATACATTTGGTTTATATACATTTACGAATGTAAAATATAAATAGGTTTATACAACTTATTGCCGCTTTTTTATAAACCAATTTATATATAGTTTATAAATTATATAAATTATTTATAAATAGTTTGTATATTTGATATACATAAAATACATATTTCAGGATTATATATGATGTTTACATTAATATTATAAATTTTATATAACTAATATATTTTTTAGTAGAAAATATTGGCGTATTTCGATTTCCACAAAAAGCCAACTTCGCATGATATTGATACTTCTTGACATGTCAACGGACAGTCCCTCGCAAAAGTCAACGAAACACAAATATAACCCAAAATATAATTAAATAATTATATAAAATTACAATTTCATCGAAATGGAATTAATAACATTAAATTAATTAAACAAATTAAAAACAAATAACAAAAAGTTATTTAATTTATAATA
>JABFQC010005154.1:0-11909 GCA_022817085.1 Psilanteris sp. ZL-2020 | reverse complement strand
GAATGGGAATGAGTTCCTCTACGTAAGATTAGAGTTTTATATATAAAATGTAATTTAATCTAATAAACTCACAAGTGTTTATTAATAATTCACATAGTAAACAAATTAATTTTAAAAAAATTTTATTTAATTTATCAATCACTAACTTTTAAACGTTCAATTATACAAAAATATATTTAACTGTTTTTTACTCAAATAGAAAGAATTTCGATATTATTTATTTAATTTTTACTTTTTTTCATCTTTCATATCACATTAATTTAATATATTAAAATAATTCATTGAAATTCATATAATTCATATAATTAAGAAATGAATTGTTGCATAACTAAGTATAAAACATTAATTTTTTCATACTTACGAACTTTCGCTGATACCGGTACATAATGGTGGCCACAATAATGTATTTTTTTATACTTTGGATCATACAGTTTAAAGAATAATAACACATCATTATCTTTATCGAAAGGTGGAAGCGCTGTCAAACCAGAATCTGGAGGGACTAATTCAACGAAAACATTCCAAGGATTTAAATTTTCCGCACATTCGCTAAGCACCTTCTGAAGATCTGGCTCTGGTTCAATAAGAGTAGGTCGGCATGTTTGGTTGGTTCTCTGACTGAAGGGCCATACTCGAATTTGATCTGTTGGGTATTTCTACAGAAATAATACAAAAAATGCATTAAGATTCGTTACAAACGTTGAATTTGCAACAATAAAATGAAAAAAGCAAAGATTATACCACATCACTTACCTGTAAAACTTATAATCAGAAATACAAATAACTTTAAATGAACGAATTAAAAATAAAATTAGTTAGAAAGCATTGAAGATTGATAACGATTAAGCAAAATATGTTAAACGAAATACTCACCAGGGTTTCGCCAAGAATGTCTATAAACTCGTTTAATGTGGCACTCTTACGAACGCGGAATACGCGGTAAGAAGCTTTCTCCGGGTCGTAGAGATCATATCCTTGGTGACCGTTAAAGTTATCCTCGAGAATGACATTGACGGTCATGTATAAGTATGCTTCATTTCTCTCCTTTCTTCTGTATTGTTCCAGCCTCTTCTCTTCTTGTAGCCTCTCCACCAGCTAGATCAACAAAATTAAAATTATCCATACCGTAAAAAATGAGATCTGATCATCTTTGTGACTTCTTAATTTACATAAAAACCACGAATCTCAATATTTTAATTTCTTTATTTTATCTTTAATTGTATAATCATTCGTATTCTTTATTATTACTTTTTTATCGATTAACAAAAAATATTTCAATTTTGAAGAACAGCGAATTCTCATGCATGCTTTTAAGATTCGAACTTTATTCATGTCTCTAGGTACTTGAAGCATCAAAATAAAGTATTTTGATTTCGTTAAAGTAATTTTAATTTTGTTCATCTGCCGCAATACCGACTACCAAGTTAGACGTTTACGCAACAGACATTATTCAGCAGTTTTGTTGTCTGAGTACAAATAAACAGTCAAATTTGATGAAAATAATTGATGGTGGTTACAAAAAACGAAAGGAGACAAGAATTAACAATCTATGTTAATAAGGTTTTAGATGAGCGTGGCAATGAGCTATAACACAAAACCCTGCCGAATAGCGGTGAAATTGTAACGCGTAACTGGTAGTGTGGAGATCCTTAGTGGTTCAATCAGTTGTTGTAGTAAGCTCCTTTGGAAGGTCGTTGTAAAACAAATGATATCGCGCAGGGCCACCCAGAATAAGCTTGCTCGGATAACACCCTTAGTATTAATCATACGTGAACTCCAATCCACGTAACGTCCAAACGCTAAGTCAAAACTACTTTAACTATTGCAAACAATAAAAATTAACATGCTTCTAAATATCTAAAATTCTAGCATATCTTTAAATGCTATGTACGGTTTAGTGTTCATTATTTATTATGTTTTCAATTATTTTAAATAAAATTTTAAACAAATATTTTTTATATATTTTATTAAAAAACCGTTATTCAATATAATTTTACTTTCTTAAGATGTTTATTTGTTATAACACGTCAAGTATTTAATGATATTTTATTATAGTATAGTCTGAATTATTTAAACTAAAACGTTAATATTAAACAATAAATTTTATTAAACAATTTATTAATAAAATTATATTATATTATCAATTATTGAAAACTAAGTGAGAAATCAATGAACTTAATCACTTTACAAGGTTTATATATTTATTTATTTATTATAAAAATTAACTGGATAATCCTTTGTATATGATTATATTATTATAGGAGGATACTACATATATATGTTAAGACTTATTTTTGAAATATTAACAATCCATTTTGTTATTTTATATTTACATATTACATATTAGAAAAATTAAGAATGCAATACAATTTCTGAAAATACTGTAATTTTTTAACAAAAATATGATTAGATATGATAATTATACATTAATATTTGTTCGCAAAACTTGTTAACAAACACTATTATGAATTAATTATGTCAGTAAGTAGTAAAATAATTTCAAATGAAGAAAATTATGTTATAAAACAAGTGTTTTTTTAAAAAATGTATCTTCTATTAAAAATTTTATTTTAAAACAATTAATAAGATTCTTTAAATAATCTAACAAAAAGTTAATGTTAATTAAGTTATTAATCTTTTAAATAATTGACTGATTATATAAGAGTGTTATAAAAATAAGATAAACATATGCTCATTGACCAATGAGCTTAACATATAAAATTGTAATTTTCCTCCTAAAATATATTATTCAATTTAAAATTAAATTGTACATTAAAATACAATATAAATATTCATAATAATATTTACAACATATTACATCAAATGTATAAAATAATTTAAAATCTGAATTATAATGATTTACACTACATTTTTTATGTGAAAATATTTCATATAAAAATTGTAGTTAATTTTTTACATATTCCTTTTTGTTTTTAATAAATATTTAAAAATTTTAAGTATAATTTAATAAACTCGAAATACTATACAAAATTATTGATTTATTATTAATATTATAAAATATCATGAGCTACATTGATTAACCAATATAAACAAAATTCTAATTCAAACTATTATTTTGTACTTTAGTGCAATACTAAAAAATATGTAAATCACATACTTTTTAGAAATGTATGTGTTTTAAATGTTTTTTATATTCTCCTACATGTATTAAATATTATTAAACTATTGATAATAAACAGATAATTTTTATATTTATTCTTTTGTGAACAAAGAACTACTCAATACTGAATAAAACTAAAGCTCTGTATACTTTTTATAAATAATAAATAAATAGATTATGTTCACATGAATTGATAACACATTGTGTACAAATGAAATACATATTTCTTAACAATTCTATTATGCAGTTTGTAAGATAATTAATCATATTATTTATATAATAATTTATTATATATTTTTACTGTTATTACTTTATTGAATTTCATTTTGTTACTTACTTTATAGTAACTAGATAAAACATCTCCTGAAATTGTTAAAATTGTTTAATTATCTTACACAATGACATAAATATTAATTTAATTTATATTATTCTTTTTAATTTTATTTACATTTTTCATACAATTTACAGTTAATATAAATTAACTGTATAATTATAGAGTATTGATGTAATTTATAAGACAATTATTTGAAAATACATGAAACCAAACATCAGATAAATAATGAGAAATAGAAATCAAACATTTTTATTGACTTCAATCTTTAATACTAAGAATGCGTGTGACAGAAATCATTCAACGAAATTATTACTGAAATAATCAAAGACCTATTTATTGATGAACGACAGAAAAAGTGTGCTGAATAGCATTTCATTGTAACTTTAAAGAGAAATTATAGATCAAAAGAAGAATACCTGAGTCATCATCATGCTTAAATTATTTAATGATTAAAAAAAAGATAGATTCCAACGAAAATTTGTTGGAAAATGGTGATTAAATTTGTATTAACATAAGGAACATAAGTTGTATCCCATGTTACCCTGTTGTTGTAATATTGAATATTGCATATACATAATAAATGCTTGAAGCTTAATTTGAAGTTGAATCTTGTCAAGTTTTTTCTGAAAATTATACTGTTTCATGTATCATATAAGGTAAAGTAAAATACTAAAAGTTTGAGATTATTCCTACAATTACAAATAACATCTTGAATATAAATGTCACACATTCTCATGGAAATAATACATCTATGAAGTGCATGCATCTTTTGCAGGCACTGCGAAATCAAACAATCATCTACATAAGTAGAAAATTTATTACTCAAAATTACTCAAAAATTTCGTTTCAAGAACCTAAGAATAAATGAGGATGAATTAAATCAGAAAGAATCTATGTGACCTAGGAATAGCTCCACTTTGGTATAATAGTAAAACATTTTTCACCATGTATGCAACATTTAGTAATAATTTGTGTATATAATTTAAGAACATTTCCCAAATCCAAAATTTATACTATTTTACATACATTTTCAATTTACTATTCTCTAACTACTTTCTATTAAAAATCTATTAGAAGTTCTATTAAAATTCTATTAGAAATCAATAATAAATTACAATACCTATGCATATAAATTGAATAAAATTTTGAATTTCTTTTAATTTAATCAATTTAAAGAGGGATATATGTAATAATTTTGCAATGTTATTTTTAGACAATTTATTTTGTCATCATCTTAAAATTACAACGTTCTTTTTATTTAAAGATGCTGCTCGGATAATATATATTTGACTATTGATAAATTTATTATTAAAACAAAGATATATATTTTAAAATATATATAATACATATTTAGCACTAAAACATTATTATGATAATTTGTTTAATTGTATTAAAATATTAAAAAAACGCGATGTCTTTTTCTAATTTGTATCTAAGCAAATCTTTAATATATTTTTTATCAGTCAAATTTACTTTTTAAAATGACGAAATACATAGTTTGAAAAATAAACAATAAAATTATTAAAATCTGAAATTAATATAATTTTAGTAATTAATTATATTTAATATAATACAAATTTAAATTACAGTAATAAAGTAAAACATTTGTTTCGGTAAAAATTGATTGTTTTAACTAAGACGCTTTTTTCATTAACATATGTATATACATCAATGTAAAAAATAAAATTTCAGACAAAAATGAATTCGTATATACAATATAGTAATTACTTTTTTTAATGATCATTCTGAGCAATAATTATTTTATCTATTGTAATAATTGTTATTAAAAAAAGGTAATTTGAATTTAATTAAGTATTATACTTAGATATTTATTTACAAAAAAGTTTCCTTCATGGAGAGAAAAAACAATGTATAAGTAATTCCAAATGCACAATATTTGATTGAAATTATATTACAAACATTTTATTATTTCATATTATTTTATAAAAAAAGTAAACACTTTTTTAAATAACATTTATATACAATATTTCTATAAAATATTTTGTTAATTTATATATGTATGTACTGTGTTAATATAACAAATATATAATAATAATTCAGACTTCTATATGTAAATGCATCTTATACTGTTATATGAAAAATATGAAATTATAACATTAATTAAAATATATAATAATATTACAAAATTTTATAAAATGTGTCTTCTAATAACAAATGAACACATTTCTTTTATTTCATCTTATTACCATGGCATTTTTATTGATTGGAATAGAAAGAAGAAATTTATTCTATAATAGATTAAAATATACTCCCGATGTATCATTGATGTCTGGTTGACCCTGTTCAATGTATATGGAAGTTGTAAAACTCAACATTTTATTGCTCGTTAAAGTTTTATTAGTTCTCGTTTTATATATAAAATATATATAGTGATATACCACTTAAAGGGATCTCGTAATTACAGCAATTATAAATTATATTGTGATAATTTTCTGTATTTCTTTACTACTTAATTACTGGTAGATGGGTATGTTTATTTATATGAATGTAACAACAAATAAATAGATAAGCATCTGTTAATGTTTCATATTCACTATTAACATTGACACGATTTATTTAAACTCAGAATTTAATTATTTTGAAAATTCGCCCTCAGTTTTGTGTATTTTCATTTATGTCATTTAATTAACTATCTCTGTTTCTCCCCCTCTTTCTTATTCACACACACCCACACAAAATACATACACACGATACACTCTCTTTTTGTTTCCCTTCCCTTCCTCTCTCCCTTTTTTTATTATTATAATTATTTTGTTTTATTATTTTTATAATTCAATTTTTTTCATATGAATTATGAAATAATTATTTATATATATAAACATATATATATATATATATATGTAGATCACAATTCAACCTGCTCACTAAACAATCCTATTCAAATAGTAAAATTGGATATTATAGAAGACGTATAACGGAAGCAGGTGTTGCCTTAAAACCTAATCATTAGTTTCTAACTATATAATTTCATCGTGTCGTGCATATTTACACATACATCATACATGGGAATATAACATTGTGGAATCAGATATGAATGCTCTAAATGCATCTTGTAAGAATACAGAGGCTAAATTTGACAAACATTTTGAAACAATTATTCACTATAATTTTAAAAGAATAAATAATTGTCACAAAATCCACAAACATTCAATCTGTTTCAAAAACGGATTCGAGACAACATTATAATGTTATTTCATCTATTACCTCTTTCTATCCATCTTTCTCACAATATATAATATACTATTTTGTTAATTCTTTAAATTTAATGTAATTTTTTATTTATACAAAGAATGTATTCTAATTAACTATAAATTAATCATTTGGACAAATAAAATGCAGTCTCGTTTACATATTTAATATGCTTCGAAATATTAGAATTTGCTTGTTATTTCAAAATTCTTTAAAATAAGAAAACTAATTATTTTAGGATTTCAGAAATGCTTAAAACTTAATGATAAGCAATTCAATTTACAACAAACAAATCAATTCAAATTTCCCTGATTATTTTTGCAAACAAACAAACAACTTTTTGATTTTTTACTATTACTTCTCCCTCTTTTTCTTATTTATTTTTATAATTCTTTTTTGCTTTCTGAAATTGAGCTACAGGAATGGCTGTGCCTCACAAATATTCGTTGGCACAAGCAAGCAAGGATGACTTAAGCACATGTTAATTTACCATCGAAATAATACACTTTATCAATAAATTCATTTTCTGTCAATTTTAACAATCCGTCCATAGTTGTAACTGTACCAGTACAGTTATGTACATCATAACATACCAAACGTTAATTATTAAATTAATTATTTTAGATTGTTTAAATAATTATCAATATACTTATTTTTTATTATAAATGATTATAAGATAATAATAAAAAATTAAAATCATTTATTAGTAAATTATTAAATATACATTACAGAATTTTATGGATTACAAGTATGTTAATAAGAGTGTTACATTTTTATACCTGTTCATTATTATGATCAAATTTCAGTAAATTAAAATAATCAATTTTTACTCATAAATGTTACATGTTAAACTGTTCTGGAACAATTTATATTATGTATAGTCGAAAATATAGGTTGGTGTAGAGTCATATAATTTACAGTTGTATATGTGATTTATGAAATTGTAGTTAAAAATGTTTTTGTACGACTTCAATTGACTGATTATAATTTTAGAAATTAATAGTAAAAGCGATATTTAATTATTTTCCTAATAATGTAAAGATTCTCCTAAATCATGTAAAAGGGTGAAATATAAGACACAATTTATTAAGAAATTAACTTTTAAAGATGTCTAAATAGTACATCATAAACAAATATCAAAATAAAAAATGTATACAGTCAATCCGTACGTACATTAATAACAATTATTTTTATATAATTTATTCCTCCAACATAATTTGTAAAAACTGTACAGTATTTATCAAAAGGTTATGCTCGTTAAAATTGATTTATCTTCAAATATTTCATAATTAAATTAATAAATTACAAATTTATTCATTTTATATAAATAAATATTTTTTGTAAATAAATCTTCTCCCCTGGCAAATTAAACATTCTATTTACAATGATTAAAAGTTTATATGAAGTAATAAAATAAAAAATTATACATAAAAATACAACCAATTTAACAAGCATAAATTACTTTTGAAAAGTTTTGGAGACAACAAATAAAAGTAATATTAAAACATGATATTATTTCTAAATAATTAAATCATTTAGTTATATAATCTTTGAGAAACTTTAACGTTAAAATAATACATATTAAAGTGTATTAAGAAAACTCAATAATGGATTAAATAATTTTACAATTTACTCTATTTAATTGTTAAAGAAATATATCATTAGTCTACTTTTATTAAAGATTGTCAATATTGACAAACTTTATTTAAATAAAAACTTACTAAAATTATTTTACCTGAATAAAGCAAATATTGATATTTATTTATTATATTGAAAAAGCAAATTTGCAGTCTCCAACCCAGGTGAAGAACGAGTTTTAAGATTTTCTTATTAATCTCAAATGGTGTATGGTGATGGGGAGGGGAGAGAAAGAGATTAATTTTGTAAGTCAGTCAATGATGTAATTAAAAGTCATGAATGTATAGATTTGTGTTGCGAGGATTTTGAATGCATGGTCTAATAGTTGTCGTTTCTGAATGTGAGTCTTTGTTTGAGTCTGTTAAGTCTTTATGGTCTGCGTCGCTTAACTCCTGCGATAATTCTTTTTGTAGATAATTTCTGACCTCTTGGGGTATGTCTTCTACGGTGACTTTTTGTAAAACGTTGGCCATTTCCGAATCCCGGATATAGACCAACATGTACGCATTAGTACAGTGTTTCACAGCCATAGACATGTCCTCATCTTGACCTCCGTAGTTATGTTCAATA
This sequence comes from Psilanteris sp. ZL-2020, assembly GCA_022817085.1. Taxonomy (NCBI): domain Eukaryota; kingdom Metazoa; phylum Arthropoda; class Insecta; order Hymenoptera; family Scelionidae; genus Psilanteris; species Psilanteris sp. ZL-2020. Next base: position 3,036 of record JABFQC010005154.1, on the reverse strand, counting down.
GCTTCTTGTTTGGTACACTTCGATACAACATCGTCATCAAATTTGCACCACTAAGAAAAAATGAATATATAAATAATTATATAAAAATATTAATACATTTGTTAATCGGCGCTTGCGAAGAGCATTCACTTTGGGGAGCTGTTACTACTGTTCTTAGATACAAATTTCATCCTTCACTTCTATATTTCTTTATTTGAGGAAAGAGAGGAGGTCTGTCCTCGCAAACACCAGATTACATGTTTTTCCATTTTGTGCTTTTGGAGACAATCTCCACAAGCTCCACTCCATATATAAAGTGATGCTTATTGGGACATTTTTATCATGTCACTAATTCTCAGTGTCCCAATAAATATCATTTTACATTAATTAGATTATTACATTTATAAATATATAATATATATTCTTGAAATCAACCTTCAAATTGTATTAATTAATACAAAAAAATAAAAATGCTGAAAGAATACATTATCTTTAATTTGTTGATTTTTTTAATATTAAAACAATGTATATTATAAGAAAACTTAAAAATATATATACTAAAACTCTAAATGTATAGTCTAATTAGCAAAACATTAGTTTTTTAATTTTATTTACATGTTTGTAATTTATTTTAAATAATATTAACCTTGTGTTTAGACTTTTTTAAGACTTTATAATAGTTTATAATACTACATATATTACTGTATAATATTTTAAAGTGTTAAAAAAAATATAAACAGTCATTTGCTTTTCTTCATTCGAAAACAAAAGAAAATTTAGTCTATATAATTAATCTGTAGTAATGTAAAATTAAAATATGTTATGCATAATAATATTTATATATGTATAAATTAAATTGATTTTATATATTTTAAGTAGTATAAAAAAATAATTATAAACAAATTAATTATATATTATAATCCTTTATAAATTTAGATTCAGAATTCACTTTATTTTTTAAATATACCAGTTTTTGATGATGCATATAAACAAATGTGTTATTAGTGATTAACAATATTACCTTTCCATCTCCAGCGGGATTAATAAATACAACATAATGGCCACCATGATTGTCACCACTATGAACTAACACAGCATGCAATGTATAATCTGCATTAGCTTCTTTATCTTGCAAATATCGTCCAAGACTTATATTCTCGTAAAATTCAAATCTATAATTAAAAATTATGAATATAACATAAATAATAACTTTTAAATAATATATTATTATTATTATTATTATTATTATTAATCACAAAGTAACTAACTTGTCATTAAATTTCACTGAACAATCTGTAATAGGATCATATTGAAACCGCATTAGATGTAGATGCAAAACTGGTGGAAAAGATGAAAAGCGAACTCCTTTTTCGGCTTCTTGTAATCCATGCTCACCAGCATCATATTTGTTATCTCCGTCGAGAATTTCAGATGTTACATAGTCGTCAAAAGATTCATAAACTAAACGAGATTATTAATATTAAAAACTTTTACAGAAGATTTCTTGTTCCAAATACTTTAAGTCTATGACAGATTGATTACAAAAATCCTAAAAAATGTTATAATAAAATATTAAAAAATGAAATACTTACTATTCTTTTTGTTTTTAATATTTAATTGAATATCATAAAATGTTTCCACTCTCATTGACGTGTAGTTTATTTCTTTGCAGTTAATAAAAGACATCATTTTTCCTTCAAATAATTTTGGCACTGTACCTTCTACACAAGTTCCTTTCATTTTACTTTCCAATTTATCAAGGAGCTATTGATAGACATACAAATATCATATTACATACATTATCAATATATTAAAAAAAAAAATGTTTTAAATAAATGTTCATAATATCTGATTTTTACCACGCGCAAAAATTCTTGAACATCGTGCTGCATAAAAGAATCCAGTGTTTCCCATCCAAAACTTTTGGTCAACTTCTTAGTACCAACGGGTTTATCACAAAATTGTAATTCATGAAATACCCTCTGTAAAGCCAGGGCTACACTTTTACTTGAATCATCACTTTCTGTCGGCATTTTATATACTGCTTTTCGTAACTGTAAATCACAAATTTATTTATTAATATATTTCACTTAAATATTTATGCACTGATATAAATAAAACTATATACGTAAATAATATGTATACCTTTTTTATTTGATAGATTCTACATATATTCTATAGATCAACCGAAATAAACAATACATGGAAAATCATATATCAGGGAGTTTAAAAAATTACATAATTATAATCTCCATTTGAAATGCTTTTTGTTAAATAAACTTATTTTAAATGTAATTATTAGAAATATTACTGTAATGAGCAGTAATAACTATTTATTGAAGAAAAGTTTTAATATGTATAGATTGCGTATATAACTATATAGACAGAATATTTATTATTCATGGAAAGCATTTAAAAAATGACAAATTATATAATTTAATAACGTACCATTAACCATAAAAATATTAAATAACTAGAAAAAAATCAGTCATGCATTGTTATCATTAATTCCATTTCGAGCATTATACAAAATATATTTTTCAACTAACTAAAATGTCATTTTAAATATATTATTATTATTATTATTATTATTATTATTATTATTATTATTATTATTATTACTATTACCGAAACAACGAAGAAATTATATGGATAATTTAATTTTGAAGTCAGTTATCCTCAATTAGAAAAAAAAATTTTTTTCTTTCAAATTATAATTTTGTTAAACGTTTAGGTCACTATTTTTAGACCCTTTTCAATAATGATATTTGATAAATAAATATATAAAAAAATGTGTTTTTAACTGAGGATAAAACGTCATTTCAATTTGTTTTAATTAAACGTAAACTGGAAAAAAAAACTATAATTATTTTAAATTGGTCAAGCATTATTTTACTATAACCAACAGATTTTATTAATTCTAAAATCATAAAATCTCATAAAAATAAATTTTACCTGATTTGTAAAATATAATGTCTGCAGCAAGGAATTCATATAACACGTAGCACCTTGGTTCTTTAAACCGACATAACCAGTATGTTTTTTACTATCCCAACT